>JASVER010000197.1:17295-79093 GCA_030449065.1 Oceanodroma leucorhoa | reverse complement strand
GGTCAGTTTGGTTGGAACCTCAAAGACCAAAAAAGAGGCAACCCAGGAGGCAGCACAGTTGCTCTGGGCGCACATCCATACCTTCAAACCCAGACATCAAGTGACAGCAGCCACAGAGGGGCAGGGCTCATCCCCTGGTACCACAAAGCCCACTTACCAAAGCATAGTGACTGTGCCCAGCTTAGAGCTATCTTCTTCCCAAGAACAAACRTCTCCCATCATAAACCTACCCAGCTGCTGCCTTTGATATTTAAGTATCCTGCTGCACTCCCATAGGCCACCACAACCAGCCGAGCCCCCCCTTCACCTGAGAGGTGACCTCCTCCCTGGCTCTCCCAGGTGAAGCTCACCTTGGCTCCTAAAACCCCAACCACAATTTCCCCAGGTGCAGCCTGGAAACAGAAAAAAGGCTGGGCAAGAAAAAAACACATGGATGCCAGCCAGTAGATGAGTGACAATAGCTATTGCTAGCCCCAAATCACAACTTTAAGAGTTGGGATAATCCTGTAACAACATGCTGAGAACATTTCTGGAGGGCACGGTGGCAAGCTGTGCTTGGGCAATCTGTGCTTGGGCAAGCTACGGCGGTACTATAAAGTGAAGTTCACGATCAGATACAAATATGTTGTGCTCAGGCACACAGTCTGTTTGCATAACAATGTGCCTGAAACATTGCTTTCATGTTAATGCGAACAATTTGTCGAAGTGTTTGTACCTCAAAGCAAGATATAACTTCATGCTCTAAATTAATATGAATGCTACTCCTTTCTAAACAGTTGCCATCCAGAAACAAGGCAATGCTAGCTGGTTTGTGACATCTCCCAAATAGTCAGCAGCAGAGACAAGACAGTCCAAGCAAAGAGCTTGTTAACAATCCACAGGTTGAAAGTCATTCATCCGATTTTTTTTTTTAAAGGCTGTATATAATTAGAAAAGCATGAGGTAGAGTTGGAGAAAGAGGTAAGAAAATTTCATGCATCTTTAGAGGTTTTATTCTGGCTTTTGTTGTAATTTTTACTTGAAAATATACTGTGAGCTGCAGCACAAGCCCAACAGGACCACGTTCACAGGAGAAGATCCTCTGCTGCAGCCTGTCCACCTCCCACCCTATCTTAACTGAGAATTTCTGAATAATGAATGCTATTTTCAATGTTTGTTTTGACCAACTTTACACAAACATTTACTGGGAAGAAGACAAAGGCAAATCTGAGACAACTTACTTCCTATTTGGCACCAAAACCTGGTCTGAAGCCATTCCTCAAACTCAACCCTGTTGCCCACGAGCAGACCAGATCTTTGTCCTGCTGCCCTCAGCAAGCATYGTGGTGCTGGCGAGGGGAGAGGGTAACCCAGCAGCTGCACCATGCCCACAACAATTGAGCAACGGTCCTGTCTAATGTTTCATTTTTAATAAGTATTCCCAGTTGAAAAGAAAATGCTGCCCCACAGCGTGTTTCTAGTAAACAAAAGAAGACAAATGCATACCAGACCCGCGAGGGGTGTGGGAGGAAGAGGAATGCATAATCAGCTCCCAACTGTCATCGCATGGTTTCTCCTTCTAGGGGGGTTTGCACTGAGGGAACAGCGGCAAATCTCCTGGGGCTCACATGAAGAGAGACCTGACTTAAAGCACTGCATCTAGAAACCTCAGGCCTGACTCTGGTCAGACTTACATGATAACCAAAAATCATAAAATCAGTATAAGACTGTCTCTATATAGACATATATATAGACATCTCATAGTCCATAAGACTGGTTGGATGAGACTGAGTTGTTTCTACAATTTCTGGGCAGGGCAGAGCCAGTCATATTCAAGTGCAGCTTCCCCTGAGAATGTTTAAAGAAGGTCCTGAATCTGACCTGAGTTCACATCCAAAGGTGACCTCAATTTCTGGCCCTTTTGCTCGCAGCAGGAGATACCAGCATTCATGGCCACACAGCCAAGAAGCCCTGGAGTTACCTCCAGCCTCCTCAGTTTTCACTCATATCCCCCCTCCCTAACCTTCATACATCTTCTTCCAGGCTCTTTTTTAGCTTATTAAGTTTGTGGTGGCCTCTCAAACATACTAAATATAAATGTGTGGACCCAGCTATGTAAATAAAATGGCCCATGTGGTGAGCATACATGAGGGCAGGGGGTCTTTCCCATGGATGGGAAGGCTGACTCCTAAGCAAATCCCAAGCCCTGCACAGAGAAAGGGAGCCTGAGATGTAGGAGCAGTCGCAACTTTGCTTAAAACAATTGATCATTTTCTCTACCTGGGGTGGGAAATGCCAGTTACTGGCAGTGCTAAGATCTGCCTCTAGCACCAGAAGATGGAGACCTGCAGGAAAGAGGGCCAGGGGACAGGAGGATGTGTAGGGAGGAATTTTTATGGATGAGTGGTATGCAATCAGAAGGGGAAGGATTTTTCCAGTCTTACTGTCGCTGGTATATGTGCACATCAGTGTTGACCAGGGTGCACACTGTGTGGGGG
This sequence comes from Oceanodroma leucorhoa, assembly GCA_030449065.1. NCBI lineage: Eukaryota > Metazoa > Chordata > Aves > Procellariiformes > Oceanodroma > Oceanodroma leucorhoa. The sequence goes on along the minus strand of JASVER010000197.1, from coordinate 76,616 downwards.
CAGCTCTGCGCATGTTGGGAATAATTTGTTTGAGCAACTCCCTTGTTGTTCCTTCCTGAAAGAGAAGAAGCTCAGACTGGAAAAATAGGTCAGGGGGGCAGTTCAGGAGAAGACTGCCAGACAGCTGCCTCTTCGTCTCCTGTGCAATGTCCCATGGCGGCAGGGTATCTGACCCCCTGTCAGGCGAGCGGTTGTGCTGGGAGATGTGTGTAGTGTGGTGGGACGGGGTGTGAAAACTGCAAGCTCTCACTGGTGCACACCCTCTGCTAGGTTAGAGGGTGGCTTTGCTRCCCACCCCACAGTGAGTCTCTTCATCTGACTGAAGAAGTCTTCATCAAGCTGCTGGCTCTGATACAGTTCTCTGTGCCTCCCCATGGGTGCAAAGGGGCAGGAGGAAGGTGGTCCAGGGCACGTGGCCCCCTAAGAGGGTGAGTTCGCAGGATGGGAGAGCAGTTAGAGCATACCTGAGCTCTGGCTCGCTGTCACCGTAACACAGCACTGAGCCTGCTCCTACTTTTCAGCAGGCAGAGAAGAGGCCACGCCAGGATCAGGGACTGGACCTCAGTGCAAATAGTGAGGTACAACACAGCCAGTGGTACCCAGAATTGCAGGGGATGCCCAAGCCAGTTTCTGGTCTGGCCAGAAACTCCTGCCCAGACCCACAGACTCACACGAGGAGATCTATGATGTGGTGGACAAACTCAAGTTTACACCCCAACTTTCCAGCTGAGGCCAGGACAGCCTCCTCCTCTCCCTCCAAATCACACTAGCCATGGCAGGGTCACAAAGTTTGCAGATAAAGCCTCCTCTTTTCTGATGCAGTGCCCGTTACCTAGGCTGGGGGACAGAGAGTTGGCATTTGGGGTTCCTCCAGGGACTTGTCTAACTTTATCCGACCTCCAACTCCAGGCATTGTCTCCTTTGTTGCTGCTTTTCTTTGCTCTTAGCCTCTTCCGATTCCCAAACCCAGCTAGGGGTGATGTGACAAACCTCCTGGTTTAAACCTATACACTTAAAACTCTTTTACACAACATAGTAAAAGAGGTGATGGATCCTGCTGTGCTTGTTTGCTTTGCAGCCTTTTGGAGGCAACGCCAAGTAAAATGAAGCCCCAGAATAAATCCTACTGAACAGGAACATTTTCATAAATAATTTCAGCTACACAGCTTGCAAGTACTTGAGCATTTCTACATCTCTGCAGCCAAAACATGCGTTTTGTGTTGCTTCACATAAATCTCTCTGGCTATTTATTTGCATAAACCCTTCTATAAATTGCTCACTGGGCCTTAAAATGTAGCAAGCAGGCTCTTTGATGTATGTCTCAATCACCAGGTGAATCAATCACTGCTGTGCACACCTTGTTTCCTCCCACGTAGGGAGAAGTTACCAGTCCCCTTTGCCAGAAAAGAGGGCAAAAAGTCAAATGGTTTTGATGGATGGATAAATGTCTGTGGGCTGAACCTCATGCACAGAGTTTGTTTATACTGAGAGTTACTAGCACTCCCTCCTCCCGCTAGCTGATAAAATACTCCTCCTCCATCAGTCTTTACGAAATATACTCCAGACCAAGAGCCTGCACATGAATATTTGATCTCTTTGTGAGCTCCTTTTACACTACTACATTTCCCCATGTGGTGGCAATTCCTCTCTGTACAGAAATAAGTAAAACATCAGCTTTATCCTGTGGTGTTAAGGTGGCATATCAGTCTTGTTATAGACTACGCTCCGCACAGGGGTGGATCTCACTCTTCATCATCACAGCACAACTTTTAGCATTTATTCTGAGTCCTGTAAATGTTCATTTGGGTTGTAGTTTAGCTAAGTAGCTTTTTTGATTGAGAGCTACCATCGGATTTCACAAGGGATGTGCAGACTCATTGACAGATTCATCATCCTCGAGTGAGCTGTGCTGCTGACATGCTGTGTGGTACTGTCTGGATCAAGGCATCACCCTGCCTCAGTTTCCCCATTCAAAATGAAAGTGAGTCAGTGCAAGAGAAAAACTAAGAGCATTTACTTTATGTTGACATAGCGCTGCTGTTGGCCATGTTGTCAGATCTCAATGATGAGAGTCAGCCTGCATATGCAGTACACTATAACATGTCACGCTTCTCCAGGGAAAGCAACCCCTTGTGAACGYCCTCTCACCCCTGCACGTGGCTCCTGCACTGCTGCTACAAGTTGCTGTCTCCCAGGGTGACAGCTCATATTAGCGATGTTTTCGTAGGTGGGGGCTGAAGGGATGGAGAAGTTGGAAGACGGGAGATGGAGCCTTAGATAGCTTGGCCAGCAGTTCAAACACCTCCTAGTGTGACAGCCCAGAGCTCATATCCACTGGCAGCTACTGAGGAGGGAATTGGCTGGCCTTGGGAGCAGGCTACAGTCTTTATTCAGGGGTCCCAACAGCAGCTGAACTGCTGATTCAGAAAGAATATGTGTGATTGATTTCATCCCTTCTTCAGCTGCATACAAATAGGGTGAGGCTGCTCTGGAGTATCTCATGAGTAATATTTCTGCCTCTGCGCTGCTCCCGTGTACCTTTGGTACCCCCTGGGCTCTGTGCTTTCTTTTGACCTGTGGTGTGGGGTTGGACTTCTTTTACTACAGCCCACTGTTAGAAACAAAATGCTATTATTAAAGGTGGAAATGGGACTTTCAAGACCCTTATTCACCTCCCTGTTTGATCACTCCAGTCCCATGGGACTTCTTGTGGGRTGAGCAATTTCTCAGTGCCAGTGGGAAAAGTGGATGTGTGCTCACATGAATCACATCCTCCCATGGGGCTGAAATCCATGGCCTTCACATCCAGATCACAAGCTACATCTATATTGCAGTGAGTGATCCTAAGCATAGGCTTTTCCATCTGTTCTGCCTGCCTGTGTCTGCCTCACCAATCATGTCTAGCTGCCTCTTAAACAGTACCCACCTGCTAGGAGGGCTTTGTCACATCAAACTCAATATACTCTGGCAGTGTTTTAGACTTCAGCCCAGATCTGCAGACTCTGTGGAAAAAGGAGTTGTATCTATTTTTGGTGTGGCAGTCCATCCAGAGTCAATGATGCCAGCTTCAGCATGACAAGTCTCTCCAAGTCCCGCAGCAGGCTGACTGCTCCATGGTGGTGAGTTCCTGCATGTGTGGGCAACATGGATGGTCTATGTGACATGTCAGCTCATCTTTGAACACCTCTGGAGCCCCTGAAGCCATCATATGGGAGCAGCTCACAGCAAGGGAGTCTGACCAAGCCCACGATCCTGCAAGAAAGGACAGGAATTGAGGGGCAGCAGGTGTATAGGGACTTGTGCAAGGCGTAGCCATGCCTCAAGATCACACACGCAGCTCCCTTCATGTCTCCCTTCCCTCTTTACATGCCAAGTCAAGATCTCCTGTCATCCACCTGAGAACCAAGATCAGGTGTCCAAAGACCAGAGATTCACAAAGAAGAGGAACGAGGCCCCTGAGTTCCCACCACCAAGCCCAGCACTGAGCTCTGCTCCCTCTGCCCTGGGCATGCCACAGCAACCCCAGCACTCTGAGGCTTCCCCTTCACCCCACTCCCTCTCAGCAGAGGCAAGGATTGAGCAGACCCTGGCAACAAGCTCCTTTGCTGTGTTGCCCCTCAGCACAGCGGAGACAGTCCCACTGGAGAGGGCTTGTGCCTGCGACACAGAGCAGCCCACCGCTTGGTGCCCCAGGCACATCCCTGATGGCAGGAGCAGCCAGCTCCCTGGCAGCTCCCTGGACTGGAGGCTYGTGCATCCCGCTGGCTGGCATCCCCTCCCTCTCGGGAATTTGGGGGAGCACCCCTGTCCCTGTCAGGGCTTTGCCGCCTCCACAGTGCTTTGCAGCTCCCAGCCGCACTCTTGTCTCAGCCCTCCTAACCACTCACACTCTGCTGTCAGCAAAGAACTTCACAGGCAGCTGAGAAGCGGCGAGATCGGAGGCATTCATTTCCTTGGGGCTTAGCCTTGAACTTAGTGCCTTGAACACTTAGTCTCAGCTCTCCTGATGTCTCCTCTCCCTCATTCCACTGCGGGATTCCTGGTTTAGCTTTGCTGTTGTCCCCCAAAAATCATGAGTTTAAATCATGCAATTAGAAGTAATACTACTAATAATAGCAAACAAAGATTTTTTCAGTTGGGAATTTTCTTTTCTCTAGATTTTGAGTCTCTTTTTGCAGCTTTTCTCTGCAATTTTGTGAGCTAGAAATGTGTTTTCATAGAGAGTCTTGCATCAGAACCAATCACATGGTTCTGGGAGCTGGGCATCAGCCTCTAGGAGCCCTGCTATTGAACTGGAGATCAGATGCATAGTAAATAAATCTACTTTTGATAGTTCTTGGTATTACAGCTTCGTTTAAGACACACACACGAGTTTTCAGTGCATACATACATACACAACGCACACATACGCATACATCCTGATAACACATCTCTCCGCCAAGTACTAGGTAAAATACTGCAAGTTAAGCACACAGTGCCCAGCCCACCCAGTCTTGAAGAGCCCAGGGTGGCATCGGCATGGGGATTGATCCCAGCTGTCCTGAGCCAAGCAGAGCTGCAGGGGGCTGGTGTTAGTCCACTTTTTGGAAAGCCTCTAAGGTTGGTGTCAAACAGGTGACCAAATAAGAGAAGAGGAGTTTATGCTGACGTGCTGGGAGGTCCCCTTCTGAGCGAGGGGAGTTAGCCTTGGGTTGGGGGGAGAAGGCTTGCAGGTTTCACAGGGAAAGCAGGAGTCACCAGCAAGTCAGAGGCACAGTCTACTTGGACCCTTGGCCCTCATCCACTGGAGGGTGATATAGGTGCTGTAGAGGTCTGTGAGATCCCCACAAGTACATCAGATGTGTTCCCACATCCAGTTTCTGATTAACATTGCCTTTGCCACCGAGACACCAACCTCTGTCCCCTTCCCCTGGCAGCACCCCACGCCATCCCGCACCACAGTGTGATGAGCTTTATTAACGCTGGAYGCCCGGATGAGAGCTCACCTCCTGGCCATTGCTAGGCACAAGGCACAGCCTGTACAAATGCCAGGCCTGGCCCCTGGAGAAATGCAGTGCCTCTCCATCCGTGCCAGCAGTGGGAAGGTCCCCAGGAGAGGCTGCGAGCACAAAGGCTCTTCACCAGCTCCTCCAGCTCACCCTCTCTGCTGGCTCAGCCTGCGGCACTAGGGCTGTGTCGCCAAAGGCCTCTGGGGCTGGCTGTCCTGATGGGGGACAATCAGGACAGTATACTGCTGAGCCTTGACCCCATCCCTGGCGGGGGGGGGAAATTCCCAGAGGAGCGAGCGAGTGTTCGGCAGCATGTCGGACACCCTTTGATCACAGAGCATAAAGCAAAAAGGCCAGTTATTGATTCATGTTCGCTGCAGCTCTGGCCTCTCCCCAGCCCCCTTCAGATCCACGTGGTGTCTATCATGCTTTTCTTGTTCAGACAGTAAAACTTTATGGTGCCCTTTCCTCACCGCCTTGCGAGGGCTGGCTACAGCCTGCCTTTTGCAGGGAGCAGCCGGGCTGGCGGTGCAGCGGTGGGATCCTGCTGTCCCCTGCCGGGCATCCCCAGCACGGCTTGCAGCACTGCCCCAGGTTTGAAGACTCCAGAGGGCATGATTTAGTGGTTACAGCAAAGGAAGAGGGGGCACACTTAAGATTTTCTCTCCAGCTCTGCTGTTTATGTGGCTTCAGGCACCCAGTGCCATGTTTTTTCCCTGCCCAGGAGAGGAGGGAGGTCTGCCAAGCTCACCTCAGGATGCTCTCAGTTCATTCAGACTGGTTTGGAAGGCTGTGGACCACTGGTGATACAAGGCAGAGTGAAACTCCCGCTGACTGCAAGGAGATGGTTGTATCCAGTGAACCCACAGTTGCAATTCATTGGTGCTTCCAATCAACTGGGTACATCTACCATCAGCTGGCTGTCACGAAAATCCGTTTCCTCTCCATGATAGGTGACCTGGTGGAAGGAGGGCACGGGTATGCAGCACATGGCACCACTGCAAAGGCTCTGGGCAGCTGCCTGCTGGCTGCCTGTCCTTCGGCGGCCAAGGGAGAGCATTGGTGTCTGTCTCAGATGGACACATTGGTGGAAGGAGATCCCTCCTCTGCTGCTGCTGCTCAGAGAGGGGACCAAGGCTGCCAAGGAAGGCTACTTGACATGGTGGTTATAGCTGAGGGCTTAGAGAAAGGAGGGGGAGAAATAACAGAAACAAATTTCCAGAGCATTGTGCAAGGCAGTTTGGGAACTGTTTTTGCACGATGGGCAAGGAGTGAGAATAGCTGRGTAAGTCAAGCATGTTCCATAGGTTTCTGCCAGAGCATGGCTTCTGGTGCCCTATGCCCCATGATGGGAATCTCTGCTCACCACAGCACTCTTGCAGCATCACCATTTCTCAGAGGCAAGGCACGAGGTGTGTGCCTCTCCCCCGCAGCATGCTGTGGGTGGCCGCTGGGCACAGACGCTGCACTGTGGCCTTGGTCACAGAACAATGGCCACGGTGGCTGTGCCGCAGCAAAACGACTTGAGTAAAGTGTGAGGAGGGAGAGATGAAGATGAGGATTAACGTCACCATGAAACCCTAAGACTGAAATAAAATCCTCTCAAATCAACCCATGTATCACTGGAAGCAGCCTGTAAATGTGAATCCTGGCTGGCAGCCAAAGTGCAAATGGCAAGCCTCTGTGCAAGAGAAGTGGCTTAATGTGCAGTGGGGACCACTGCTATTATGTGTCCCAGAACAGGCTGTGCTGGTGCATAGGTTTTGCAGTGTTGGTTACAGGCTATTAAACCCCTCTAAGGTCATAAGTTCTCAGTCCTCTGCCTATTGCATAAAGTCATTCCTAAAAACCTCACCAAAACACACTCAACACACAGTTTCATTGAGGGTATCATCTCCCCACTTGAACAGAGGCAGAACGAGAAGAGACCCCTCTACCAAGAAAAATCAGGTTCATGTGAGGTTGCTTTGTAGGAGCACTAGCCAAAAAATTCCTGAATGGAAGGAAGGAGCTGCTAAAGGAGTGTTGTTACAAAGTAAGTCTGAGGATACCTGTCCTGCTCACTCCAAGCTCCCCTCCTGGGCACTGGAGTGAGAGAAGCACTAGTGCTTCTCACCAATGAACAGCGAGTGGAGAAGACCTTACATTACCCCAGGCTAAGGGTCTCCCCAGGCTGGGGACAAGGACTCTCATGAAGGCTGATGTAGGCCCACTTAGAGGATGGAGGTTAGGCAGTAGTTAAGGGAACATGAAGGAGACAGGAGGTTTAAATTGTTAACATATTAATCTGCCTTTCCCAAGTARATTCTGTTTCTCCATCACCACCACCACCAGCACCCATAAATTTACGTTTATTTTAAACCCTGGGGCTTGTTGCTCTCCAGAAAGGAAACATTGCTGTCAAGGGCACTTAGACAAAGTCATTCAGTTTCTGGGTGAGAGCTCAGTGCAGTTTAATAAGAGCTCCAGAGTAACAGCCCAGCACGCTGCACTGCCCGCGTTGGCAACGGGGACCCCCGCCATGGGAGGAGGCAGCGGCTTGCTGCATTGAGAGGTGCTGGGTGCTCTGAAGGGTGGGTGCTGACAGCACTCAGGATTACACTGTGGTGTTTGCTGCTTTTCTTCAAGCCTAAACTCGTGGCTCTAAGTGATTCTGAAAGACTCTTATGTCTTCTTTTCATCTATTTGCTTTTTCAGTAGTTTTCTAGCTTTCATGTTTGTAAAGAAACACCTTAAATTCAATACATCAATGTTAAAAAAAAAAGACAGCAAGGAAAAAAAGCATTCAGACTATTTGCACAACCTCAGGGCTCTTGAGCCAGTTTGGTGATTTCTGGAAGCAGAGGGTGCTCCTGGAGCCTGCAGCGATGCGCTGTGAGAGGGCACAGGGATCACCCAGGCAGCGCCCAGCCGCAGCGGGCGGGACAGCAGGGTGCCCTGGCTGGGCTGTTCCCCAACCTCCGTGTGACCTTCCCTGCTGGCATGCCTCTGTTTCCCTCTTTGTGTTTGTCTTGAAAAGGAAGTTTTGACATACCGCTGAGTCATCAGTTGTGGAAAACCCATAGTTCCTTCAAACACCCATGGTGGTGAGGGAGGACGAGAGGAAACAGGAACACCCAAAGGCAGTGCCAGTGTTGCAAGGCAAAGACACATTTTGGGTCTGCACCATTCAGCACTGCCCCTCAGGATGCTCTGGAAGCCCTTCTCCAGTGGGCTTTTCCATTTTTCACATGGAAAATGTGCTCTGCCCCCAAACCTTGTCAGCATTGCTTACTGCAAAATCCCTGCCACCCACAACCTTGCAAGTATTCAGAAAAACACTGTCTGCAGATATTTACAGGAATTAGGGACCCATTTCATGAGCTCAGGCATTTGGCTGTCCTAGGAAAATCCCAGTCTGTAATATAGACCAAGATCCTGTGGAAGAAAAGCTGTCGCTGTGCCCTTGGACCAAGTCGTCTCTACCCCCGGGACATGTCAGTACAACACATACCGGCCAGGCTCAGCTTTGTGGTCTCAGGCAGGTGAGAAGGGATCACCGGAGACAGGCTCGGCCGGTTGCCACCTCCCCGCAGGGCTGCCTGTGCGTGAGCTGAGCGTGATTCACCCAGCCCCTTGCCCGCACCGCTGCTGGCTTCACAGCAAGAGCAGTGAGGGGCAGAGGCTGCAGTGACTTGCCCGGCGCCGGCCGCAGCACAAGGTGAGCTCACTGACCTGTGAACCCGCGGCCCCGCAGGCACCAGACGTCCGCGCTGCCCGCCGGGACTGTGCTGTTGCTCGCACGCCCTCCTGCCGGGACTGCAATCACCAGGTGCTGCTGCCGCCACCGCCTCTTCCCCGGACGGCAGCAGGTGGGGATTGAATCGGTGACCCCCAGTGGGATGCACYATGTTCAAGCACAGAGGAATGTGGGGCTGGGGTCCAGAGCAGGCCAGAGCTGTCCCGTCTTGGCCTTCAGACATGCCTAGAGGCGGTGTGTCCTGCAGAGACAAGCCAAGCTGTCTACCAAATCCGATACGAAGAAGTCAGAGTACCTATGCACCCCACTCCATGTGTCAGGACACTTGTGTGACCCTGGTACTATTCAAATGGCTTTGGTAACTACAACACAGAAATACATTTCACTGAGGTTCCCAAGAAGAGAAATACACGTCTCCCCTGCTATGGTCTGCCTGGGTCTGTAGGACCCTTGGGAATAGATCCGATCTCCTTGTTCCTGTGGTTGCACATCAGCCCGGACACTGCCCAAGCCGTACTAGTCAGAGCCTGGCAAAACCTGCACGGTAAGCAGCAGCCGTGTCGGGGGGCTCAGCTGCAGGAGGCAGCAGGGCTGGGGTGCCCTGGGAGCCTTGCAACTTGCCAGAAACGTGCGGCTCTCTCGCCAAGAGCAAACATCGCCATCCTCACAAATGGTTAACCTGCCGGGAGCTGCACAGCACTAATGACTTCACATGCATTTAATCAGCTTGGGCTTCCAGAGCCTCCTCCTCGGGAGCAGGAAAGGCCGTGCACCCCGGGTGCAAATGCTCCCAAAGCCGCACCCCCCCCTTACCAATCATTAATCACCGTCGGGCCAGCAACGCGAGCAAGCGGCAAGCAAGCAGGAAAAGGCCAAGTCTCCGCAGCCCCCGCGGGAGCAGCGGGAAGCAGTGCTGACCGGTTCCCTGTGGTGGCAGCTCGCTCTCCCACCACCCTCCCCTGGGAGGCCCCGGTGGAGGTGGCCAGTCCTGCACGCACTGCCCTTTCCTTCAGGAAGGTCACTTGGTCCTGGGCGCGGGAGGCTCTGCCTGCGGCTGGGAGCTGCTGGGCTACACGTGAGGCGGGAGCTCTGAAAAGGAGCTTCTGCCTGGTCGGCACCGCAGTCTTCATCTCTTCACCATGCGGCACAAGGTGTTTTGGAGTGCCCTGGAGTACACCTGCCGATTGCTGGGCATCTCCACTGCAGCAGGTAAGAGTGAGCTCTCTTTTTCTTTGGCACTAAAAGACACTGGGTGGGTGTTGGGACTCCTGAGCTGTCTCCTTGCCTTTGTCTAGGTGCAGCCACTGTGCCATCCTACGAGGGGGACAAGGAAACTTGCTCACTTTTGCTTTGGGACCCAGGGAGGGAGAGTGCTGGGTGCCTGGCCAGGCTCTCTCCAAATGCTGGGAGGCACAGTGAGACATCAGAAAAGAAGAGCCAGCAGGCAGTATGGCAGAGGACAAGCTAAAGCACAAATGGAAAAGAAAACTAAATTATATTCTTGTAAAACAGACATGGGCACAGGAAAGATGTGAATGAGACTGAAAAGCAAAATACTCATGGCTGCACAGAACTGCCAGGCTGCTCTGTGGGATGTGAAAATGAAGGAGGAGCTCCTTGTGGTGTTCACAGTGAGATGTCCTGTGCCAGGCAGGATGGAGAGGTCCCAGCCATCACGGCACAGTTACTGCCAAAGCGCTGCTCTGCCTCTCTAGCAACCCGTCAGGGAGCAGGCTCAGGAAGCAGTTCAGGTTATAGCTGCAGTACAAACATCATAAATTCACCCACCTGGCTAGTTGCATCCTCTCACCCGCTGCCAGGGGCTGCTTAGGACCAGCGTCCTCTGGGTTTGGTGACACATCCGAGTGCTTGGTTTCAGGTGAAATGCAGGTGTTTTGAGCCGGACGTCTCAGGCACAGCATCTCACCCAGAAGGACTGAACTGTGGTGAATAACCCTCTCACATGGGGCATCTCCGGATGGGACGTGAGGAAACAGCTAACGCAGAGGGCTGAGGGGTTCACTCTGGCACTGCTGCTGACTCGCTGTTACGGGACAGGACAGACAGYGCTCTCTGCCTCAGTTTCCCCATCAATAAAGCAGAGATCAAAGTGCCTGATTTCCCTAAAGGCTGGAGGTGTGAACCAGAGGTTCCTGGTGAGAGGTGACTTGAGGTGGTGCCTGTGGCTCCTGAGTCAGACCCCCGGGAATTTCAGATTCAGACACTGGAGAGTAGGTCACAGCAGGCCCTCCTACCTTTGCATTTCCTTTATCAACTGCAGACAGCGATGAGAGACGCTTTGCTCAAGTCAGGGGCAAAGTAGAAAGCACAGAGGTCAGCTGAAGAGAGCACAGGTCCCCAAGGACACCCAAATCCCAGCTGGGACGCTGTGCTCTGGAATGTGCTTTAAATGACTGATAATGGGCAAAGATTTGAGTCTCTGAGTTTATACAAACTCCTAGTAGATAAGTGCACATCATGATGAGACTGCAGCAGATAGGGGCTGGGACACAGCTTTAACCAGCAAATGCAAATCTCTTCCTTTCTCCATCTCCACCCCCCCTTGGGCCCACATGAGCCCCATGCTGGTCACATTCTCTCCTAAAGCTCCAAGGGAACTCATGGAGACCTTCCTGGGAGAAAACATGAGCTTGTTGCCATGGGAAAACTAAAGCTAGAACAGCAAAATTGAGAACAGCTTACAATTTGGAAGCGTCTTAATGGAATATAATCTCTCTCTCTCCTGCTTGTTTTCTTTTCATCATTTTGCGTCATCTGCACCTCTTTCTGTAGTTCTTCTTGAAATGAGCAGTGCAGTTGTCTCTCTGCTGAGCATCTCTCTGCTGAGCTGCACTACCGATCTCTGTGCTTTTCCATAGCTCTGATGCATTCCCAGTATCGCCTGACTTTCCCAAAAGGCCAGTGAAGAATGGGAGGTGCCTGTGTTTTATTCTTCTGTGTGTCTCAATGGAGTAAGAAAACAGCTAGATGCAGTGTTTAGTGCCTGATGAGGTGTGTGAGGTTTTTGCATGAAATGGAAACCATGCAGAAGAGAATCCCATGGGGTTTGTTTGAAAAAAAAAATATGAAAGGGGGAGGAGAGTGCATCAGCCTCACTAATTGATTCTGAGAAGGCCTGGCCAGCTCCATAAGCTGCTTGCAAACACAGAAGGTTACCCACATAATATAAACCTCCCCTTCCCCCAGGATCTTGGAGCGTAATGGCTGTCTGTGATGGTGGGGCTACAGGGTTTCTTGTGTGTGAGAAATCAGACAGCCCTGCCGTCAGCAGAGCTTCATCGCGAGTTAGTGAAGAGTGATCAAACAGCCCCGTGATTCGCTGCAGTGTTTGGGGCACGTCTGTAGTTCAGAGATTTTAGGCCTTGTGATTTCTGCATGTAGGAGAGAGTCCTTACTTATTTCTTAATTCTCAAGCTTTCAACCATTTAATTCCTAATCATGTGCCTTTAGCCACATGGTTTGGGTAAGATCCAAATCAAGGCAGCAACTAGTCCAAACAAACACCTCGGAAACAGCCCTTTGCTTCTTGCATATTCTCCATGTAAACAGCTTTGTGGATAAAGCAGAAGCTGTGCAAAATGAGGAAACCTCCCCACGCAGAGCAGAGACCCGAGCGTAACAGCCGAGCTGTTGAATTCTGCATTCATCCACAGGGAATGAATCAATGAATGAATGAATGAACTCCACATTTTCAGGGAAGATTACAAAGAAGGGTTCTCAGTCACAAGACAGCAAAGGACAGTACTTTGCATGTAGGATTGCACAGCTCACACAGCTTCACAGCCTTCTGATGAGGCTGATTTCCCGTGCCTCTGCTCAGGGCTGGAGAGGCAACCTTCATGGAGGAGGGTGGCGTGTGGGCCCCATGCAGTCCCCCGGCTGACAGGGGCCAGCAGCTGCAGGTGACACAGGGGGAACCAAAGCAAGACCGCAGCACCCCGGCGGTGCTTTGCTGGGCCAGGATGGGAGAGCTGTGTGCTCAGGCATAGAACCTCGGCATTGACCCACCTCATGGGCTTGATGGACACTGGTCTGCATCCCTGTTTGGGAGCCTGGTACCCTTCTCCAGCTGGGGCAAACCACAGCTCAGATAAATGAAGCCAACAGGCACCTCAAGCCTTGGCCAGCATGCATTGAGCAGGACCAGCGGTGAACTTCCTGAGCACCAGTGGATGGGCAGGGACTGCTCAGTGAGATATGGAGACAACAAGTGCGGACACGAGTGCAGTGACTGCCTAGAGTGATACCCTGGCCAAGAGACCTGGGCTCTGCTCAACTCCACGCCGCTGGCACTTGTGCACCGTGACCGGCCGGTTGCGTACTGACCAACTTACTGCAGCTGGTGCAAGGCACGTCATTTCTGCTCCATTTTGGAAATATTGTGGGGAATTGAAGGATGTTGAAGGAAATTTTCCATCCCCTGAAGCTATTAGCCCCCAACGGCCAGTCCAGGGAAGATTTTAGCCTCGCTAATACTCTTAATCCCCCTTAAACAGACTCCCCAGTGTGCTGTGCTGGCGGGGGCACTGAGGGGATGTTCATTCCCTCTTTTTAATCTGCCTGCCCCCGTTATATGTTTTTCTGTTTGGCTAGCAAAGGATCTTGATGCCATGGCTACGGCCCTTTGTGAAGGCAACTGGCATGGTTCCCCTGTCCTGCTGCTGCCCTGCAGCCACGAGTTGGGTGCAGCAGGCCTGGGCAAGCAGGGAGGTCAGGGGAGTGAGGCTGACAGGCACTGGGGGCACCTGGGCAGAGAGGTCCCTGGACCTGGGCAGAGAGGTCCCCAGACCTGGAGGGGGCAGAGGTGGATGAGGCAGTGGGAGGGAAGTCCTTGTGGCAGCCGTGATGGAGCAGCGTGGCAGGGGGTGGAAGGGACACAGGACACTGCTGCTCACCTCCCCCAGCTGTCCAAGGCCAGCTGGTATCCCCAGAGCACCTCTCCCCAGCCCATGCAGTGACAAGGCTGCTGTGATAGGGGTGCAGCTGGGATGGGTTTCTGGGCTGTATGTCAAGGCCAGCATTCAGCTCTGACCCTCCCTGGGTTGGTGTGTCACCATGAATCACTGGTGCTGGCAGTCCTAACGTGCTGCACAGCACAGGAGGAGCAGCCTCGCCAGCCCCTGGGGAAACCAGGGCATCAATCCTGGGAGCTGGTAGGGCACCAAAGAGTCGGGAACCAACCCTGCAGTCAGCATCTTTCATATCTTTTCTTTCTAGTGCTCATCGGTGTGGGCGTAGAAACTCTGCAGCGAGGACAGTTCAAAAGCCTGGCTTTCTATCTGCTGTGAGTATTTTTGCCCTTGAAGTCAGAGCTGGCGGGGGTGACACGTTCAATCCCTCCACCATATGTAGCACCAGACTAGACTGCAACAGCAGCAGGGAGCAGTGTCTGAGGCTTTGGGGAATTCAGATCTCCATGTTTAGGCTTCAGAAAAGTAAGCTATTTCTGTTAGAGAAAGTGATGCTACTGCAGACTCAGGCAGACCAGAGGTGACACTGGCTGCAAGCTGACCCCCCGGGGACAGAAGGGCTTTGAGCTCTCCTCCACAAACCAGCTGAGCAGAGGGTGTTCAGACCCCACCTCACAGACTCTGCTGTGAATGAATAGTAAATCCTGGCCCTCTATGCCCCTTCTGCCACCTGGAGAGCATACTCAAACCCAGCCCTGCCCCCCTGACAGCTCCATCTTTCAGTTTTTCAGGGGTTGCAGTTACTGTCTGTGAAGGCTTCTTCTTTATCAGTTTGTTCCTGGAGATGTGCTTCACGTGAGTAGACCCTGCCCAGTCTTCTCCAGCCTTGGTGGGACCTCCCTAAGGCAACTTGCCCCTTAGGGACAACACCAGACCAAGCTGAGCTGCAAGTGCCAGACCAAAGGTCCTGCCCCTAATGTCATGGCAAGTGCTCTCAGGCAGGGGAGGGGTAAGTGGGGCCATGTCCACAGCCAATTAAACCTGTTTTAACCCAAGCTTGTACCGTAATTTGCTGAGCATCAGCACAACAAACCCTGGTCCGCAGCATCTGCTTAACACACAGTACGAAGCCCTACAAGGGACCAGGGTTGAGGGAAGAGCCAGATCCCCAGGGTGAGCTGCAGCTCCCTCCCAGAGGCAGCGCAGAAGTTTAAGTTAAAATGTAGAAAATCCTTATGTACTTCTCAGAGGCTGAGCACTTCTGCTGTCTTTCAGCATAAACTCAAAAGCCCTGATAGCTTAGAGGCAACACCTTACTCCAGCTAATAGGCACTCAACTAGTGGCCAAGTGGGCAAATACACCAAGGAGAGATGTCCTGAGATGCTGACCTCTGGCAGATGTAGCCCCTGGCCTCTTCTCCCCATGGGAGAGGCTCAGGCTTTGCTTACCTTCCCTGACCAAAGCACTGGTTCCTGAAAACCAGAGTGAGGATCTTCACACCTAGATGGGTGACAGTTAGGTCCAAATCTTCTTGCCATGTGCTTGGTGCTCCATCCCACAAGGCCCTCTGTTTCTCTCCCCAGATACGAGCCTGACTCCCTGGCACAGGCCTGCTCGAAGCGAGCTAGACGCCCGGGGAGCTTCCAGAAATTCCTGGGGTACACGCTGCTCTCAGTGGCTTGCTTCCTGCATCCCGTCCTCGTCTGGCACGTCACCATCCCTGGTGAGGAGCCCGTGCTGGGGTGGGAAGTAGTACAGATGGAAGAGGAGCATGGTTTGTTGAGGGCCAGAGAGGGTGGGGGTGTGCGGCGTGCTCAACTGGTTGCRGATGGTGCTGAGCTAGTTAGACCAAGCACTACTTGGCAAGCTCTTCGCCTTGCCGCAGCCCTCAGCCAATATGGCCTTCTCCCCAGGGTCCATGCTGGTGCTCACTGCCCTGGCCTACTTCCTGCTGAGCAAGAGGAGGAAGAGCCCAGGGCACAAAGAGACACATCCCCAGGCGGGCCAGTACGTGGACCCTTCAGCCACCGTGGCAGCCCCAACCACCGCTGGTGACACTGAGCAGACCTACACCTTCCACAGCACACAGAGGGAGCAGCACCGCTCGCTGCTGGGCCACATGAAGAGCATCCTGAAGGGCAGCAAGGACAGGAGCCCGGCCCCAGTAGCTCCTGCCCAACCAGCAGCCCCGCCAGCCCCACGCAAGCAAGTGCACTTCCAGGAGAAGGTGGTGCAGATCATCCCCTCTGTCAGCGAGAGCTTGGAGGATGTGGAGAGCGAGGCTGAAGAGACCACATCAGACACAACACCCATCCTCACCCCACCCGATGCCCCCGTCATCCTCGCTCCCCTCAGCTCCACGGGCCTCTTTTGAGCCCTCAGCAGGAATGAGGACAGGACAGACCTGCTACCCCTGGCACTGCCATCTCTCCCTGCCGCTCCAACAGCTGAAGTGCCTCGAGAGCCGGCCCTCCTTGCCCTCCCTGCCCCCAGGGTGACAACTGTGTCACCTCCTCTTCAAGGGGCTGCCCGCACTACATGGTCCCACACCTTGTGACAGGGCCAGTGGCGGTCCCCAGCCTCCGCAGCACCATGCCCAGGGGACAGGCGGTGGTTCAGCCAGGGTAGTGCCAGGACAGTAAAGTTTCTGCTCCCATGGCCTCACGCGTGCGTCACCCCTCTGTTACGGCACTACACATCACAGCGGTTGCTCCTGCCTAACATCACAGCCATAGCATGTGCCTCCCATGAGCCAGCAGCAGGCAGGAGGAGGGGAGACCGCCATGCCCCCAGAGCAGCCTCTGCTGGGTCAGTTGTCTTCCTCCTGCCCTCGCTGCATGTTGAAGAGCTCAGGGCTGGGACACATTCAGCACAGGGCACCACAGCCTGCAGGTTCCCTCACAGCACCTGCACCAGCTGCAGCAGGCCCATGGCATCCAAAATGTCATTTCAGAGGTGGGCTGAGACCAAGCACACGCCTGGGGCTAGCACCCGCTAAGTGCCCTCCCCTGAGACACACGCTGAGCCCAGCAGGGAAATCACCTCTGGCCTTGGGGACACCTACGCAGGAGCAGGGAGGACCCTGGGGCTTCCCGGTGTCCCCTGTCTGGACAGCCCTCTTGAGTTATAAGAGCTTTGGGATGATGTGGCAGCTCAGGTCATGAGATTCAGCACCACGCTGGCACAGCAGACTGTATGTAACTCCTGATGTGTGTTAATTATGGGCCCCAGAGGGCAAAGGCAATAATAAAGTTACAATGCTGTCCCACCCGTCCTCTCCATGCCAGCTCTTCCCTGAATCCTTCACCTCTGGCTTAATCCTACCATATTTTCTGCCCTTTGAGGACCAGACATTTCTCTCCTGTTCAAGTCATCCCCTTGGCTCTCTCCCACCTGAGGACTAAGACTTCCTGCTTCCAGATGGCAAATGCCATTTGTGCCTGCAGACACCATCACCAAGATCCTCTCATCAGCGTCAGGCAACTCTTTTGGCTGCACATGAGAAAGAACTCACGTGGCTGGGTTTTCTCGGACATGGGACATGAGGCCACACTGTCACCACTGCTGGGATGAAGAGTTGTAACTGCTCTAAGCCCAGACACGCAGCATTGGGGTGAGGTGGTGGTAAGGAGAGAAGATCTCTGAGACCTGCTAGACTATTTATTAGGTAGAAGCCAGTGGGGCTGGCTGTTTTTCTTGGAAACAGATTATTTCTTCTTTTTAAAATCTCAGCGCTCTGAGTCACAATCACCATGCTTATTTAGGAAAGCAGTGTAGTTTGAAGTGAAGTGTGAAAATGTAAAGTGTAAGCATTCAAAAATCAGAAGGCAATTGAGATAAGAACCCAGTGCTACTTTTTAATAAACTCTTTTTAAGTGACTCCTAATTTGGGAGATGGATGGGGAAGAAGGTGGAAGGTACTGACTCACAATATTTGACTGCCTGTGTTTGATAATGAAACTGCCCACAAGAGCAGCTTATGAATGATTGCACGCACTTGTCATTCCTACAATCAGACATAAACAAAAAGCTTTTTGTTGTATCACCAACATTTAAAATGATAGCCGGTATCAATCTGTTCTAAACACATACATGGATTAGAGACCTCCTCCTTCTGGCTGCACAAATTAACCCTCCACCCCATAATTGGATGCTGGGAAAGAGTCACGTACACCTCTGCCTTTAGGGAAGTTTTGCACCTGTAAAAATGTCTTCAGAAAATTGTGCCCATTTACAGCCTAACGCTGCACAACTGATAGCAGCAAGCCCAGGATTCAACCACAGCTCCACCCTCAAGCTAGTGTATTTATCACATTGAGAAATAAAAATAAAGCTATTTTCCTCTAAAGTTCGTGACCAAACAGCATACCTGCACCAACAAAGGTCCCGACCCAGCCATGCTAACAGGGTACCCACCCTTGCAAAAAAGTCTGTGCTTGGAGCTGGCTCCCCAGCTTGATCCCACATCTGCTCTGCAATTAGACCTACTCTCATCAGCAAACTCAGCTTTCTGCATCATCCAAGGCTCTTCTTTGAACATTGCATAAATAATTACATACACAGAGATAAGGTTTGTTGAAAAGGCACTGCTCCAAATAGATCAAGCAATCTGCTGACCACATTTCTGCAGCCTCCTCTCTAGCCCTAAGCAAAGCTCCAGGGCAGCCTGGGTGGGGACAGCTGCTCTGCGACAAAGTTCATCCTTCAGCCCTTACTCAATCAGCCCCACGCTTCCTACCGGTGGGGCAGCAGGGCCGGCTGGCAAGGGGAGAAGCAATGCAGTGAGAGCACTTGTGGTACCCTGAACTATGTGGGGAGCAAATTTCATTGCTCTGTGAAGTGCATAAAATGAGTTTGTAATCGTTAGAGTCTCCAGAATTAGGTATTTCAGTTTTTAGGCTCATCTTTTGAAAGTTTGTTGTAGGTTTCCCTTAGGAAGCAAGACTGGGGGAAGCTACAGGTGTGGTAGTTGTTCAGCCTTCCTGGAGACAGCACTGGACCTGGTTGCTTTTCTTGCCTGCTCCCTTGTGTCGGCCTGGCTCTTCTCCAGCCCCACAGCTAGCTGGCTCAGGACATGAAGGCTGGAAAAAAGCTGCTCTTCTTTTCTGTGGTATTAAATTGCCTGTTCAGTTAAGGTCCATGGCTGGCTCACCCTGGAGTCTGCCAAGAGTCTGCACCAGTGCCAGGGAMTTAAATGCTTCTCCAGAGGCAGCCGAGCTGTGCCCCAAACAGCACCAGAGAGGTGCAATCCCACCGCAGGGGCTGAGCTGCTCCCCAGGTTGCCCCTGCCAAGGAGTCCATTTGTACATCCCCCACTCTGCTCCTCAAGACCCATCCCACCCATGGTGCTATCTTCCAGCTCCATCAGCATACACAGCTTGTTAGCCCAGAGGAAAAATAATTAGGAAAAAGAAAGCAGGTGGCCATCTTCTTGGGTAATGAGCCAAATAAATTCATGGAAGGAAGGGCCAGCCACAAGATGAAGGGGATGGGGGATAAAAGCACCCCTTTCAGAGGCAGTTGGATTTCCTGATGAAGATCTTGCCAAACTACTATCACCTGAAGAAGACCATGAATGCCATGTCCACTCCTGTCAAGAGCTGAGCTGGTGGCTGACCGGGGGTTGCATCTGGTCCTGTGAAGCACGACACGGCCCCGGGGAGTGGAGAGTCTCTGCAACCCTCATTCCATCTTTAAAAAAAAAAAAAAAAAAAAAGTCCTGCTCTTAGAGCAGCTCAACTGCTTAAAGAAATGCAGCCTCAGGCTTTCTTTAAAATACCAGTGCAGAGGAAATGTTCAGCCTCAGCGGGTGTCAGATGACTTTGCAGAGAGCTCAGAGATTATTCGCTCAAGTGTGCATTTCTCTGTTGCCCCATCTCCCTACATCGAGCTGTGAGGGGCATCCCAGGGGCTACTGAAAGCACCAGAGATGCTGTAGAGAGCTGTTGGGGGGTCTGTATATAAAAAACTCTCATATATGCAGGATAATTGCAGAAAAAGAAAAAGAGGAAGAACTTGACACTATTAACTGTGCAGTGCAGTGATATCTGAATTTAAGCTGCCTGAACTGTAAGTCCACACAGCACTACATGAACACTACTATATAATTTTTGCCTGCATTACAGTTAATTCATGATACAGCTAATCCATGGAGATTAATCCACCGAGTTAGAGTGCATAAAGCTATAAACTCCTAGGATTCGCATACAGAAAGGAAATAAGATGAATCATCCAGAAGAAATACATGTGTAAGGTAAAACTCTATGAGGCAATCCTGGCAGAAATTGTTTCCTTCAAAATTTCCTCCAAGGATTTCCCTGCATGAGGAAAAATTTGCCTGCTTTGCATGTACATGTGCAGTGGAAACACTCTACAATGCTACTTGAAATCAGAAATGCCCTGCTCGTGTCTGCATGTGCAACACTCACGGCAGCAAAAACGCCGGTATTGGCATCAGTGGCATGGGCGGCTCCTAATTCAATATTGAGTCATATCCACATGCAGGAGAGGACCTGTCTCCACTCGATTCCAAATGCTGCATGCTCACGCACCTGCAACCATACCACTCCTCAGCCCTGCACCTTCTCCCATCCCATTCAGGATATTCTCCCATGTCCTGGGCCAGAAATGCAGGTTCTGTTTTGTCTGGACTCCTGCATTTCATGCTGTGCAGGAAGTTACAGGAACCAGAAACCAGGTCCCAAACCTGCCTGGGATTCCCCGGAGCTGTCAGCTCCCTTTTCTGCTTGGCATGGTGTGGGCAAAAGCAGGAATCTGGCTTCCAGCCGCCATATATCAGCTTGCATACTACTGGTGAAATGACTGCACTTAGGTTATATCCTAGTGAATGATTAAGGTACCTTTAGGAAACTAATTCTAGGCAGCCATTCACTCAGCATGTGACTTTATTGAATCTTGTTTTGAGGCTCTGTGCAAAATATCAGGAAACTGATTTTCCAACCCAGGTCTTTGGATCATAGACTAAAGAGGGAATCCATATTTCAGACAGAAAAAAAAAAATAAAAAGAAAAAGAGAAAAACTAAAAAAAAGGAAGAGTAATGTTTTCTGGCAGCTCCTCCTCATCCCAGCCTGTACCTAAAGGGGACTTCATACAGCACAGGAGGAAGTGGTGAACAGCATCTTAACACTAATCCCCATCCCACTCTCATCTCTTCTTTCTGCCCAGCCTCTCCTTCACCCCAGTCTTTTCCACCCCAGAGCTGGCCTCATTCAGAAGAGCTATTTAAAAAGAAATATCATCTTAACCAATCCATGCTAAACAAAATTATACATACTGTGACATGATTGCACAGTTCCTCCCTGCCCTAACTCTCCTTCCACTGGCTCCCTCTCCAAAATTCCTCTGTAAGAGGGGCTGGGTTTGGTATTCACCCAGATGCCCAACCTTGCTTATCAGCCCCCAGCTCCCTGCTGCACCCTGGTCCCCGGCTGGTGCATCGCCCACTGTGCCTACGCTTGCTCTCCCTGCAGAGCCACACTGGCAGCTGCAGTTTTGGATGAGACTTTCAACACTGCAGAGGGAGGTAACACCAAATTGTGCCTAGAAGGAAAGGTGGCAGCCACAGGGGACATGCCCAGTGAAAGGAGACTATGAGGCAGCCCTAACTTGCTAAGTTTTTGTATTGTTCTTGGGCAAACCTCACCTTCCAACTCTTGATGACTGCTCATGTGCTACGAGTTTTGCACCATAAAAAACCAAGTTTGTTTTTTCAGTAACATTTTGTGCTAGACTGTATTACTTCCTTCAATAGCATGAGAAAACAGAAGTACACAAAAAGTTTTACTGTGCACAAAACTGAGCTGAAGAAGCTCTTCTACGTTGGCTACTCTCTCAGCCACACTCAAGAGGAATTCTCTGGGGGAATTGGATATAGTGACAGTACTTTTGAATTTGATATAGTAGCACTACCTTTCTCCCTTTCAAGGTGGAAAAACTTTGTCCGGGTTCTTTATTACCTCTTTCACTCTTGTGCCTATTGAGGAGACAGTCCCCAACATGGGAGCAAGCCTGCCTCCCAGCCCGATCAGGTGGAGGGACCACATTCCATTTTAAGACACACTGCAGAGCTATGTCCTCGTATCATGTGCTCAGGAAGACTGAGGCTGCCAATGAAGGTGCAGGTGTATTACAACATTTGGATCCTCTCCATGCTCCCAGATCTGGTGGGTGAAGTCAGATGGGCCAGGCAACCTGAAGCTCTTCCCTGGGCATATACATTTGTAGCAGCATGGCAGGGAAGCTTGATCTGGGAGGTTCTTGAGGGGAAGGGAATTACACCTTTTAGCTGCACCTTCCCCTCAAAAAACCCAGGCCCAGGCATGAAAGTGAACTCCATCTTATTCCTCTCAAATTAATTATTATTCCCTCTTAGCATCTGTTTCTCATGCAAGCATCTGCAAACTCAGAAGAAAACATCAGCTGCATAAATGGAAATCAAAGTGTTTTCTCCAGCAATAGACATGTTATGTGTTTCACATTGGGACTGCATGTGCTCACAGTGTAAAAATATGACAGTCTTACTGTCAACATCTCTCATGTGGAAGTGCCATAAGATGAAAAATGCAAACAAATTCCTGCTGACTGGTTTGGAAATGGAGAAGGCTCTGTTGTTGTCATTACTCCTCCTGGCTCTTATCCAGTACTAAACTATCACATTTATGCTATAATTATTTTATCAACTTCATCCTAACTTGTTTTATGATTTCTTCACTTCCAACTAGTAGTCACAGGCACAAACATTCCCTCATTCAAGCTGATTCCTTCTAAATCAAAATTCCAAATGAAAGCATAACATAGTCCCTCTGCTAATGTATTTATCAGATAGTTATAAATACAAATTATCTTTAGTTTTTGTATCCTGATATTGTTCATAAGGTTGCTGTTACAGTATGTCTTTATTTTCCACTTACATAGCACTTTCAACCATGGAAAAGCTGGTACAAAATGGCAAAATATTTTTTGCTTTGTGTCCTGCAGCGACAATTAAGAATGCCTCAAACCCATTAATTACAGTATTGCTTTTTCCTGAAACRGCACCATATGTATGAATTACTCCATCAATAGTGAACACTGTGTTTTTAGAAAAGGTACCATGACAGATCATGCAATACAAACTACCAGACAAGGCAAAGGAAAACATACCATGCAGAATTTATATTGCCATGGAAATGTTATTGCAGCCACTGTGCTGGTTCTGCCCTGACACAGCGTCCTCTGTGCCATTCTGGACAGACGCTCTCCTTTCTTGCTCCTTGCTTAGAGCTATGAATGACAGCAGAGAATACCCAGAGTTCAGCTCCAGCTGCCCGCCCACCCTAGCATTTTCCGTGGTTTCCACTCTTGTGTGGCTGACACCTGTGAAATGCTCATACAGCCACCCAGGACTGCATGGAGCTACCATGCAAAAGCTGAGTTTTGTTACTCAGTAGTTTTATTGAAAAAAGTAATTATTTGAGTTATTGCCCCACGAGCAGCTAAGTCAGTAAAACAATTTAAAAAGTGTAAGAAAAATCAGCTTAGGCAATGTCTTAAACCTTTTTTCTAAGACTGTAACTCCCATGTTACTGGCATTCAGATGAGCCATTCAGACGGGGTTTTTTCTTGCTAAAAAAGATTGTACGTCTCAGGCAAGCACAGTGAAAATTACAAGTTGAATGGGATGCAATCAAAGCTAGTCTCAAGTAGAAAATCATTAACAATAATTTGTAATTGAGTTTTGCAGAGCTTTCATGTAACAGTAATTAGAAATGATAAGATAAATCATATTTCTGAAAATATTCATTTCATTTGGCAATCTCAATGTTTTTTAATGCTGTAGTTACTAAGATGAAAGATAGTTTTATTAATAGCATTTTGCCTTTGTTCTATCCTTTTAGGAAAAAGTCTGTCATCTTTGAAGTGTTTTCTTATGAAGCTGAGTAGGCGTGTGTATGGCTCAATACCTGCATAGGATAGCTGCTAAGAAGAAGTTGCACTGAAGCCAAGTAGAATTTCTGTTTTACTATACTGTGGTTTATATTTCATCTGATCCATCTAATCATGTTTAAAATCTGATTTATTCAAAATAGTCGTGAGAAACTTTAACAGACCTCTGAGTTCACAAGTCCATAAATTTACTCTGCCTTGGATGAATCACTCGCAAATGGACGTGTATGAAAAGCAGTCAGAGAATAGTTTTATGGGCAACATCTCAGAAATCACATCTACTCCACATGCCTGATATTCAGAAAAAGACCTGAGACAACAGGTTGCATTATAGTCTCATCTGTAAGAAAGAATATATTGGGTTTCAGGAGGATACATGGCTCAGGGAATAGAGGAGATAGAATGGACTAGACTAGACTAGACTGAAATGGAAAGGAAAGGAATAGCTTCAGCTAATATAAATGTAATTCCAATGTAGGTGTAATTTCAAATTGCCACTACTAGAATAGTGGAAATGCTGAGGGCTGTTCATTGATGGACCAGGGCTGAAGTCCAAAGGTAAGTTAGTGATTCTGTTTTAAAATTATGACAATTTCTCAAATGTACATTTTTCCCACATCTGCTTGTCCCCTCTGTAAACTAAAAAAGGCTGTGCCAACTGCTGTATAGTCTGGAGAAAGAGACCAATGGTATGACATTGAAATGTTACTTCTTCAGATCAGTAATCTGATTTAGTAGAAGAAATTCCGTGACTAGAAGCACCGGGCTTTCACTTGGGCTCTTGATATACCTGAGCACTTGATGGGATGTAAAGGCGTATGGTGGACAGAAGAGAAACAGCTGTGAGGCAAGAAAATACATATGAGGATCATGAAGGCAGAATAGAAAAGTGTGCACGGGAAAGCTGAGAAACAGGAAGAATTTGTGAAAGACTGAAGAGCTGAAAAAGGACAGGTAGGTAAGAAAACATGACAAGACACTGAAATGAAAAGCAAACAACAGGGACAGGAGGTGCTGAGGGATATGCAAGAAAACAGTGGGAGCAGAGGACATTGACAGGACCGCAAAGAAGACTGAAGTACAGAAGAGTAGACAAGGGAGAGGACACTGGCTAGGTTAGGAGCTGGCCTCACCTCATGAACAAGGAGAGGGTAAATGAAGATTTGTTTCGTTCATCCTGAGCAGAAGTATGGCAACATAGAGTTGAACTTGGAACTGAAATTGTCACGTATATTAGGAGTGATTCCTTTCCCTTCAAAGGCCAGAAGGCAGACTGAAAAAAACAAACATAGCAAACATAAACAAACATGTGGATACATGATAATTAATTACCCTGTATAACTTTTCCATCAGATTTTTAATTCTGAGATGGTTTGAACACGTTGTGCAATATTCTGCTTCTTGCAGCATAGCTGTGTGGTTTCGAGGGAGGAACAGCGGGACAATGTTCACCCCCTCACAGTGCAGGTGGAGATGACTGGATGGGACTCAGAGACATGGCGCACCAGGGTGTGTATGGGAATGGCRCGTTCTTATAGCACCACGATTGCAGCTAATGAGCTTTCCCTCAGCTCATAGGGAAGATACCACACCTCTTCATGATACGATTGTATTTAGCAAACCAGGTTCATCCTAAATGACCTCCCCTATCTATTACTAATAAAGAAGACAAGTATGCGTTGCATAGTAAGAACCTGCTATTTCATTTTGCGTCACTCCCGTAAATCCACATTGCTTTGATGGGAAATATCAGGATGATTGTCCCCAATTAGGCGCATTTACACTATTTCTGACTGTGATTTCCCAGACAGAAATGCATGCGTGCATGCTGGGTAGCTGACACATTTGATGTTTCAAAGGCAGCAAATCCTCTGGGATTAGCACAGTAACAGAGCTAACCTCTGCAGCACTTGCTTTTCAGTTACACACACACACTCAGTACGTGTTGTACAGGTCTGTGCAAGCACAATGGCCTGTTGCGTGTAAGGAAACATACCATGACTAGAAAAGTCTGAGCATAACGTAGCCTTACCACCAGAGTTAATACCAAAACCAAATATATCAGTAATGGGGGGGGGGAGGGGGGGGAACCAAACAAAAAAAACTCTAACCTGCACAACATCAAAGAACTAGATAAAAAACTATGAAATTACCTATCAAACATTCTTAAGTCCAAGGATAATATCAAACCCTATATGCTCATACTAACACTTGCCATGCTTGCAGTAGCAATGAAAAGCCATAATTTAAATTATAATAGTGTTATAAATTAATAAATTTACTAAGATTTTATTGAGAGGTTGGTTGGCATTTCCATTAAAATTGCTGCTCCTGGAGTCATGTGAGGACGTCAGACTCTCATCTCCTGTTCAAAGAGATGTCTCAGTCATAGAGAAAAGTCTTGAAAACTGGGAGCTCTTTGTGATCCTGGAGAGCTCGTGCATGGCTTTGAATGCAGAAAACAGGCTAGTTTGCATCGCCTGAGAAAGGGAAAACTGTTTAGAATTCCTCTTGTAAACAACCTCACACTTTTCATTCATCATTTTTTTTCTATAATGTTCAGCTACCAATAGTGAACATTTTACAGACAACAGATGTTCACAAGTATAACAAACTTGTGCCCATCAGTCATCACAGATGGAAAGCTGTTTCTACATCTGAAAATCTGGCTGCTGCTTTGCATAAACCAAGTGAAGGATACCTGCAAATCCAGTCTTCATTATTTACTAATATTTTTGTAAATAAAGCGATCTTTAACAGATAAGGATAAAACACTTCACACCCTCCAGACATGATCCAGCAAGAAACTGGTTCAGCCAAAATGAATACACACAAAGCCTAGGACAAATCCCGGAGGCAGGCAGGATGCCCAAGGACATCTCAAATAGTACTAAAAGCCATGTCTGRTCACTTGTTGATGGATCCAGGGACAGATTACTGGCGCCCTGAGTAGCCCCTTATATTCCTACACTCCTTTTCTTTGTCCAATGTCCCATAGGTAGCAGTGGCCAAAAATTAAAAAAAAAAAAAAAAGCAAAGAGATTAGTGGCTGAAATTCTGTGATTCTGCTAAAAAATTTTCCCCAAAATTCCCTCTGAGGTGAGTTGTCATCTAAGGGAAAAAATAGCCATTGTGAGTAGAGGGTTGCGTGTGCACACCCTGAATGCATATACACCCTGTACTTACGATTTCACCCACTAGTAGTTGATAGCTAGTGTACCACGTAGAGAAGTTGGTTTGCCRTAAGCAATTATCTAGCTCTGGCTTTGATTTTAATTGCTAATAAATAAACTCCAAGGCTATAATTCCCTGCAGTCCCAAATGAAAATTACAGACTACTAGTCACAGAAGCCATCTCAGAGCTGACCTGCCCCTGATGCTGCTCCCCCTCCCTGGCGCCGGTGGCCGCAAACAGCGTGGGGAAGGAATCGCACAAGGGAAAGTCATTGCGCGTGGGGAAGGCATCATGTGGGAGACCTGCTGAGCCAGGCAATCCTGCAGTGGAGAAGGGAAGCCTGGCTCCTTCCACAGATCATCCCAATGGTCCTCCTCAATGGCCCTTGCTAAGACATAAGGTGTGATAAGGACACATGGTGACACGGTTCACGTCTGTACAGTCTGGAACAACCTCCAAGGTGTTGAACATGCCAGGTGAGAATTCACACTATGCAAAATGCTAATGTACCTTTCCATGTATGTGCCAAAATCCTTGGAGACTGGGACCTCCTGTCCATTTCTAGGTGAGCCTTAGGARGTTTTCTCCAAACAGGTCTAATTTCAGTACCTCTCTCGCTGAAATTGAACCATGCACAGCTGTGCAGAAAGCAATGGCACTAACTTCAGGGTGCTTCCTAAGCTGGTGCTTTCTGTGGAAAACAAATGCTTTCTTATGAAATTAAAAAGGCAGGTTCCCAGTTTATGCACTACATACAAGTTTTATGCTGCACATTGCCCGTAAGGCTAAGGGTGAGTCTGTAACATCAGAGGGTCTACAATATCAGAAGAATATTATGCAAAATAATATTCTGCAAAATAATATTCTGCAAAAGATTTGTACTTGTCTTTAAAATTTGGAAATTATACTAGTATGAAAAATCATTTTGTTTTGCAATGGCACAATCCATTATCAAAACATGAAGACAAGAGCAATCCAGCAGCAGTACAGGACCATACAGTGATTTTATTCACAGGCTTAAGGGAGGATGGTTAAGCTGCCTTCCTAAGGAAACAACRATCAGGAGATTATGCCATCTGTGTGCCTGTCTGTATGTTCCCTGGTAAATGTTGAGCCCTGTGTCCAGTGTTCATTGATAGCAGCATAGTTCTCTGCAAAATAATTAAAGCTTCATATGTTTCATGAAAAAAATGATAACCAAGTAGAAGAAAAAGASTACAAGTGACCTGACCAGTAAAGACAGCAGCATGATTAGGAGATTAGAAAAGGAAGAATAAGAGCAAGAGAGATACCCCAATCATTGGAAATATTTAACTGGAGCTTGCAATCAACTGTAAGGTACAAACTGACAGGAGACCAGTGTTGCTACATCTAGTGCTCAGGGAATGATTTTTTAAACACAGAATTGTGATAGGATCAAATGAAAATTTTGACAGCATTGCTAGCTCCAAGAATCTACCTGCTTGTTAAAAATCTGTTTAAATCTTTTTTTCAGATACTCCTTTCTTTTTTTCAAAGCAAAAACTCTTCAGTGACTTCTTTTTCTCCAGTAGTCCATTCTCTCAAGTCTCTGTCAAAACTACTTGTAGTAAGGACATGTCTGTATTTATGGTTTATATGAATAAAATCTGACATCCCTTAGGGCACAAAAGTAAGGATTTCAGCCATGATTTTCATTTACTTATCTGAATATTCATTCAGATTAACAGGAATTCAGCTTGAACTGAAGTATCGCTTAGACACTGTTCAGACAAGTATTAGGGACAGTCCATGCACAAAATCCTCATAGCTAGAGGTGCCAGCTGGACAAGAAGAAAACAAAAGACCTGGAGRTCAAAATGACTTGAGTAGCATCGCACAACAGTGACGAATGGTTCAATGTCCTACTCGTTAGACCTGGACACCAGCTATTTCAAGATGCTGGGGTGACCTGAGCGAGACTGTGGATACAAGAAGTGCAGAGCGATTTGGCTGAGCAGTGCCGCAGTGGTGCCGGGGAATGCAGCAGGGAGATGCCAGCCCGGCTTTGCCAGCTGAGGGGCAGGGTGTAGTGCAAGGGGTATGGACCCTAAAAATGGTGCTGCCAGAGCCACGTCTGAGCCGGTACCTCTGTACGCCACTCTGTAGGGATGCCGCCAGCTCAGATCAGAATCAGCCTGAGGATCACGGAACCACAACTTGTTGGGTAGTGAAGACGTGACCAGTTATCCTGTTGGCTTTCAAAAGGAAAATAGAAATTACCGGCTTTTCAGACCCRTTTCTCCTCTAACATTGGAGCTTCTCTGCCTCAGATTGACAGTCCCACTAATAGAGAACATGAAGCCACGAGGCATCCCTGCTGAGGGACACGTTGTGCTCCTACACAGACCTTGGGAATTCACCACTTTTCAGATGGCCACTGCTACCTGCTCCAGGGCAGCGAAACAGCTGGGAGACCACTCTGCAAAGGGATCTTCCTGCTTCAAGTCACTTCACAAAATGCTTCCAAAGCAAAGAGGTCATCCTGACCATAAAAAAGACATGGATTTCCTTTGTGGTGGTAAGAATTATGCCCTTGTTTGATATTACTTGGCTTAACGAAAGAATATTCCCTTGTTTCATGGAAACTTTGAATGTCTAGTGCAACATCAAATAGAGCAGAGCTTGAAAGTGGTCCATAAGCTTAATTTGTCCTATTTCTGTGCAGTGTTGTGAAACTATGTGTTGGCACTAACATTTTAGAAGTAAACTTACTTCACATAGCAAGCGAATGAAATATTGTTGACATAAGTAAAATAGAATGTGTAGACTCTTCATTTGGTTTTGAAAGTATCACTTTGGGGTCAGCAGACAAATTTTGTCTTTATAAGGGAAAGCTTTTGTTGAAAACAGACTATATTTGATAAGCAGCTTTGCTATTTAAAGTGCGTTTCTATAGCTAAGATTAAAACACTTTTATCATGTTCCATTTCCCTTACAAAAGATCAAGACAATATTCTAAGTCCTAAGTGCAAAGTAATCATCATAATTTTGTAGTTATTTTTTATTTCATTTTTTATTATTTTATGGCGGACTATTTAGTGTGGGAAAATTAATGTTGATGCCCAGAACGGACCAGCAACTTGTATAGATAACTGTATCTTTGCTTTTTAAAGAAAAAGGACCAGATCTATGAGTTAGCTATACGTTCACTGTTTCAAAAGAAATTCCTACTGTGTATAAAGGTAAAAGAAAAAAAACAAGAGCTTTACCATTTGGAAAGGCAGAGCTATGATTATCCAAGCTGTTGACTTAGCAAAAGTTAGTGGGAAGTTGCTTTTTATGCATGAAAAAATTCAACAAGTCAAGACTGAGATAATTAGTAATGGAATTCATACTTGAAGAGAATTTTTCAGTAGAAAGCAGGCAAGGAGAAAGGTGTTCATGGGAAGAGAGCGAGTGGTCCCAGCTGCCAGCCACCTCGGGGCCCAGCCCTGACCTCAGCTCACTGCCCACTCTGGGTTGCAGCCAACTCAGCCCCAGCCCAACCCAGTTTACCGGTATGCAAAAATCCCAGTTTGAACAGAGGACAGAGGTTTTGCGATGCCACCTCTAACCCCCCAGGAGCCTCCTTCTGTCTCAGAGCAAACCCGTTACTTTAATTCTTAGCTCTAAGAAAAACACAAGCCACTCTGCTTACAGACCCTCTGACCCGTCCTTAAAAATAGCTGGGTAGCTCCTGCTGATGCCAACACAAAACTGACCTGAGCAAATTGCCTGACCCAACCCCAGCCTCATTCATTAGTCCATGCTTACCAGTGCTTAATGGCACATGTTCACCAGGACCGACTGGTGCACATTGACTAGCGCTGACTGGTGCACAGTGAGTATAACTCCTGCTTAGTGCTCATACTGATTCCAGTTCTTCTGCCAGAAAGTTTGAGTTCACGCTCCCAGGATTTTCATTTAGCAACAAGTGCAAGATAAATAAACTGTACTTAATTCAGCTTTCCATGCATGTGTATGCAGATGTGTGAATTCCTTTTTTTCTAATTACAGTTGATTCATGTGGGGGTGAGGAGATATTGCTGTATACATTACTACAAAATTAGCAGAAGGATAAAAAGAATTACCAGTGGATTGGCAAAACAATTTGAACAGTTATGCAAAGCTCATGAATTGCAACAGAGACTTCATCTTCATCCACCCTCAGAGGTGAAGAAATCCTGGTTTGCATACGTGTCACAAACTTCAGCATCAGCCAAGAAGTACTGTGGAAATAATTTCTGTTTTCAGAAGTTGTGTTTCCTATGGATAAATCAACAGAGGGGCTGGTGCTGAGCATTTTGTTTGCAAGCTGCCCCTTCTATGGGTGACTGAGACTTGGGCAGGAGGGCAGCACTGCCTGGGACATTCCCAGACAAGGTGTCAGCAGTGTGAGCAGAAGAGACAGGCATGCACCCCTCTCTGTCCCTCCTGAGCCCCTCCTTTTGACACCTCTTACTTTACCTTTGTCACACGAAAGAGTCATAATTATGTAAGTGCCAGCTCAGAGCTACCTCACTCGTTGCTTAAGAACGCTGTGCCGCTCAGCGTAGTTGCTGGAAATCCTTCAGGCAAGCCCATGCCATTTACCCTGATGATGAGCACCAGGAATATTTCTGCAGGCCTGACAGAGCTGAGGAGAATCTCTCACCCAAGCAGCGCCAGTTCTCACTAGTGCTTTATGCTTTTGCACTTGTGGCACTTTGTGGGTGGACTCCGCTGGAAGAAGTTCCTTCGTTTGGAGGTGTAGGGGCCATTGCTGGACAGGGGGGCTCTGCCTTCACCCCCCCAGACATGCCTGTGCGGGGAGCCAAGGCAATAGCGTGGGGTGGGCTGGCTGAGGGCAGGCGTTGCACCCACACTGCCAGAAACCAGGTATTGTCCCAGGGATGGCGTGGAGAATCCACTGTCCTTAGATCTAGTATTTTGCTCACTCTCAAGAAACAACGTTATGGTATGAAATATTTTTAAAGCCATATGAGTGCATGGAGGGGTTCCTTCTGGTTTTGCTGCTGTGTGTTCCCTTGGAGACTACTGGCTGGCGACTTGCGCAAAAACAAGTCTGTCTCTCAGTAAAGCATACCTTCCTCTAAAGGCCCTCCTTAACATACTCAAAATAGCCAAATGTTTCTGATAACTACATACACTAGCTGGATGAAGAAGCCAAAAGGACATATTTGATCCATGAAGAACTGCTATATTCAGCTGCTTGCGAATATCTTCCATTCTTAAGTCACTTGCAGGCAGAGCCAGGTCTAATTCCTGAAGCAGGAGGGAATGGGGAGGGCAAAGAGCTTACAGAAAATACCAAAATGCTAGGGATTACCTCCTGTGCCTTGCTGGGGTTTTTTATCCAGAAAGAGCACTGGAAGGAGCTGAAGTTTTATAAACCAAGCACGTAGTGAACAATTTATACAAAGGCACTTACTTATATAAGGATGCCTAGACTGACCAGTTTAAAGTTCATTTGCATATGACCACATTTGTGAAGCTGCAGCCACACCTCTGACAGCAACATTTCAACCTTTAAGTATTTCCACTGAATTCTACGCCTGTTTATATTGTGAGTAACTTCCCCTGAAACCTGTCAACTTAAAACAGTGTGCATGTGTGTGTGTTTAAAAGAAATCAGCCTAATACTCACCCTTGTTCATCTTCTTTCCCCATCTCAAACACTCCAAACATGTGCTGCCAATAACCTGCAATGATGACTTTATCCACTAGTTTGCTATTTATGGTATTGTGCCATTTATAAATTGTCCTTTTACTCAATATTGTTTTATTGAGTTCTTTTTGTCAACAAAGCATTGCATTACACTAAAGAATGAAGCTGGCTTTGTTCACAGTGAGTTAATAGCACATCTTAATGAGTTAGAATACCATGAGGTACTCAAAGGCAAGTACATATTTAAACACTTCACTTGTGGAATTCATGTTGAGCTTCGAAAGACACTGGGGCTTTAAAAAGGAGGAAACCTGGTTTTCTTAGAGGGAAGATGAAAGATGTTAAAGTATATGAAAGGAGATAAAGAGAAGATTCCAAAAAAACCCACCCCATGTGGAGAGTCAATATTTGGAAACACTCAATGTTCTAAACCAGCTCTTTGAAAATCTTTTCCTCTCCTAATTCCCTGCCAGAACCTGAACTAGGACATCTATATTTCTCTTTGAAGGCCTGCTAGCAAATCTTGTAGGAACAGATCTTCTCCTGAGATTTTCTTTCGTATTTCTTTCTGGTCTGTAAATATTAAAGAAAATAACTTCTGAGGATATATTAAATAATTCTGGTCATAACCACAGCCAGTATTGCAAAGAGAAAGTATGCAAGCTATAATATAAATAGAAATATCAAAGTCTGTTCAAAACCTTAGTAGCTGTTCATCTCGGTGTATAAGCTCATCTGTTCTGTGTGGAGGAATGGTATCTGTGTGACAGAATGAATATTTGGAGGAACAAGTGTGGGGAACTGAACAAGAAAGAATAATTAGTTTCAAGGTTTAAAAATACCAAGCTGGAATAGGCAGAATGCAAAGTCCACCAGCTTCATACCAAGAATATGCAAGTGAAAAAAAGAAAAGAAAAGCCTCAATCATACTTCTGCAAAGTTTGTGTTATAGTAATAGCTAGGACACCAGTTAGGGAACATGGCTGTATTATGCTTGCACTCCACAAAAAGAAGAGCCTCACAAAGGTCACTATCCTGAAGACCTAACAATCTACTCAAACCTACCTAATTTCTACTGCTGGACAATATTGGACAACTCCCGGTATGCTTGAGAATACTGAGACAAGTGGCCATCACGGTAATGTTTCCTGAGTCTATACAGATTATAGAAAAGCATTCTAGCTTCATAACTATTCATTTAGGGAATACCCATTTTATTCTATGGCCATTTTAGAGGTGAAGTATGAATAAAGGAAGATCTCCTGAAACTACTCCTGCAAGAATATAGAATTACAGAACAGCAACATGAGCATTAAAAGAATAAAAGAAAAATATGTGCAATAACATCTCTGGAAGTATCAAAGAGTCAGAGTTCTTTCCATCATAACATGAAAAGCTGGAATTGGTAAGTTGTTAGTAAAAAAGAAAATTGTTGCATGTTTATTGACAATTTCATTAGGTAYGATAAGGTATATCTATGAACATATTTGTTTTCAAAATTCCTGATCCTGCTCTGCCTCTCCACAGAGGCTGGTATTCTCCTTAAAAATCCAGCAGTCTCTGATAGTAAAAAGAGCCTTGTTATAGCTGTGGTAGTGAAGGAGATAAAAAGCACGAGGTTTGAGAATAAAAGGAATCGCCTCTCCCCAGCACTACCCTAGTGATAGCAGAAGGAATGAGGAGTGGGAAAGAAATAGATGCTTATTGTCAAGGTGCTGCATGATTGGGGAAAAAAAGGTGCATGACCATCGTTTCGCTGCTGCCTTTACCCAGCACTGCTTCCAAACACCCGGGAACTGAGTTTCCATTCTTCTGTCATCTTGGTTGTGCAGTCGAACACATGATTTCTGGCACAAGGTTGGTAACGCTTTAACTTCTTTCTCGCCCCAAACTGAGGAAGGCTTTGTGGGAGCTGCAAAAGACAGTCAAACCTCGGCTTGAGGAATTGCTTTATTATTTAAGAACAAAACATATTTCGTTATATTGTTTTGTTTGTAACTCACATAGGTGAAAGGATGGCTATTTCTTGAAAGATTCCTTTTGGCTAAAGAGGAGTACATGACTCACCTAACCTGAATTTAGGTAACTGGGATAACTGGAGAGGCATGGGAAAATGCCAAGTGTGGGAATAAGATAGCAGTGGCTTTCAACCAAAAGAAAGGAGGCTGAAGCTAAGTAAAATGAAGTTTTAAAAATCTCTGTTCCCTTTACTACAAAAGGAGCCAAGTATTTTCAAGATATGGATTATATCAGAATGTAGCGTTAGAAAGTTAAAATATAAATTGAGAAAGATAAATTAAAAAAAATAAGCTATTCATATTACTTGGGGGAAAAGTTACAAAGTGTTGTTGATTGGGAAAACCATAAATGCAGTAGATTTGTTGGGTAATTCAGTCTAGCTTAGAGCTCTGTCACTGGGACAACAGAGGTTTAGACATGGTCTCCAGGCATTTATATGGCGTAGAGAGAATGCTAATTCAAGCACTCTGCATCTTCTTCGAGCTAGGAGTATGTAGGTGTTCACAGATTGTGGAGCTGCTATGTGTGCAGCTAAGCAGGCTCGTTTCCTCTCAGGTTGTTTTGTTCCTCATATCTTGAACAAAACTGGACATCCTTGCACTCAGTCTCTACCTATCATTACATTTAGCAAAGCTTTCTTTTCCTTTCTCCATCCTCATCCTATGGAGCGGATAAATTTTGCCATTGAGCAGCTTTGTATAAATTATGCTAGGCAACTATAAATAAGTGCTTTATTTAGGTTCCTAAGTTCTTAATTAAATGATAAATATTTTAATTTGTTTATTTTCAATTGTCTTTGTTTTTTCAGTTAACTATCCAACAACTTTGTTGTCTCCAGTTTGAAAACTTCATTGTGACAATGATTGATTTAGTTAGGAGTTGCCCAATAACTCCAGTGTTCCCCAGAGTTAGCCAGAAATGTTTCCTAATTAATGTGTCAATACGGTAACGCAAGTGACTTGCTTCTCAGAAGAACGAGTGAAATCCATTTCTCTGCAAGCTTTGCTCCTTTCCTTGGTTTCACTGATACTTTCGGCCTGATTGAGAGCAACGTCCTAGTCCAAACCTTAGCAGAGAATCCAGATTGCTGCCAAACTCCCTCAGATAGGTGTTTAAAGTCAGCTTTGTTCCGTTTACTTAACAAGTAAGGAGTACCAGACTAGCTCCATTCAGTATTAGGCAGCACTTCCCTCATCAGAAAAGCACAGAACCTGTCTGGATTACAAGTGCAGAGCAGGACTACTGACAGATGAATATACTGTTTTATCCAGAGAGAAGATATGGCTGTTTGTGGCTGTGACATGTTTGTTTCAGGGAATTACTTGTTCAGAAGAACTCAGGAGAATGAAGAGAGCTGTGGATCCCGAAGCATTTATGAATATTGTGAGTTACTCAATAGAGTGACCTGGGGATGGAGGGAATGCATGTCTCACAGCTAAGGGCTTTCTAGGTGTTGGAAATAACAAGGTAGATAAGCTGCCTTTATTTAACCCATCCTCTCTAATCACTCTATAAACTACTGCTTTCTCTTCTCTTCTTTCTGCATGTCTAACAGCACATCTTATATTTGATAGAAATTAAGGTAAACTCCTTTCCTTAGTAAATCTCCAGAGTTAATTTCCTTTTAAATACCAGTTACCAGTTTGCTATTGCTGGCATTATCCCTCTATCTGAAAGAATGACCATCTGGAATGTCAGCATTTCATCATCAAAGACGACTCTAAATAACTAGTGGCTTATGTCTTCTCCTTTTTTGAATGACCAACATAGATCAGAAATGGCCAGCATTTCAGAAGAGCACCTCTTGCCAAGCAAGCTTGTTTAGATCTTTAGTTACTTGTTAAAATCTTGGGGTTTTTTGTCCTGCGTGACAAATTAAATTGAGAAATTCTCTGAGTGCAAGTTATAAAAAACAATCCTCTTTTGTAACAAAACATATTGAATGTTACAGGTCAAAAGAAATATTTATTTCAGAGCTTAACATTGGCTGTGCTAGTGATTTCCCTTCTGACCATGCAAGTGGCCGATCCTGTTTTTTCCATGATGTAGTCAATTTTTCAGTGGTACTCATTGCATATGTGCCATTCACAAAAGCGCAGTTGTGAAGCTCTCCAGATTTCTCTGAAGGTAGTTTAAATAAACTGGTTTCACTTTGCATTGCAGCAGATCAGGAGCATGCACCCAGGCAGCTCCTCATCTCAGCTA
Source organism: Oceanodroma leucorhoa (assembly GCA_030449065.1). Taxonomy (NCBI): domain Eukaryota; kingdom Metazoa; phylum Chordata; class Aves; order Procellariiformes; genus Oceanodroma; species Oceanodroma leucorhoa. Next base: position 39,943 of record JASVER010000197.1, on the reverse strand, counting down.
TGGGAATCATAAGCTCCTGTTATGAGGTTATAGTGATTCTTATATCACCAGAATGCAAGGGTTTGTGATTGTATGGCAGTAGTATAACACAGTTTTTTTATAACTGAATAGTCAAATCCTGGATATAACACAAAAAATGAAGGAAATCTGTTGTGGTTGCTTTATTCAGATGCTTAATATATGTAGACTAAATCCCCAGTTATATCTGCTCTCTAACATTTCTTCATTGCAAATATCTTATGCATATAATATATGAAATGGACTTCTGCAAGCAAATGCATTGTACTTTCTCTTCTAGAATGAGCTCATTACTTACAAAGGGTACCCCAGTGAGGAGTATGAAGTGACGACAGAAGATGGTTATATCATTACCATTAACAGAATCCCTTATGGTACACRCAATCAGGGATACCCAGGTACAGTTCTTTAATATGAGACAAAACCAGCCTAGATAGGGCACATTCTGGAAACAGATACCTTGTATTTGTAAAATGTCCATTAAAGCTTGTATACACAAGTGAAATTTTAGTAGAGAATTCTGGCTGCCCTGAATAGTCTGCACGATCAACATGATTTATGTCAAGCACACCTATTTATAATAAAAATCCACTATGATATGAAGCATATATCCTCATAATAAGAGTTGATGAGTAAAAGTTAAAAAAAAAAATAGGGTAAAGGCTGTAATCTGCCCAATCAACCTGTTTTGAGAAAGCTGTTCCAGCTTCTAATTTTGCTTTGCTTTTGCTTACACCTGGTTAATAAGGGTGAGTGATTCATATTTTGGGTAAAGGAAACCTCTGCAAACAATCCCACACATTCATTCTACATATCAGTGTTGAGAATCTCAAGCTAATGAGGTAGAGCTATACAAACAATGACCAGAGGGTGCCAAGCTAGTTTTTGTTGGTGTCATGCAGATCTTTCCACATATCCTTACAGAAACTTAAAAGAAGATCTCTCTTTACAGAAAGGGATGTTTTGTTCTTATGATTAGTTGTCTCCCTTTAAGCTGGTGCAGGAACAAATTCCAGCATTGAATGTGGTACAGTAAAATCCCTGAACTACCAGAAAATCAAGAAATTTTGTAAGTTGTTGTTTTGTTTCTGATTTGCTTTTCAGCTTTGAAACCTGCTGTATTTCTCCAACATGGATTATTGGGAGATGCTAGTAACTGGGTCACAAACCTGCCCAACAACAGCTTGGGCTTCATACTAGCTGATGCTGGCTTTGACGTTTGGATGGGAAATAGCAGAGGGAATCGCTGGTCCAGAAAACATCAAAATTATTCCATTGATCAAGATGAATTCTGGGCTTTCAGGTAGACTGAAGCATTGAAGGGCATCTCCATTGCCCACCTTTACATATTTATTTAAGCTGGCTAAATCAAAGTTTTACATATGCTACCTTTTAAAAAGAATTCATTGCATTCACTTTTGCTGAGGTGCCCCTATACACACATGTGAACTTTAATAGTGGTAGAGACTACTTTCCTCTAATTACTGCTAGAAAAGGTTCCTCAAACTACAGGTATAGCAGCAGAGAAACTCAGAGGAACCTGCACAGGCTGTGTCCAAGCCACTCCCCATTCTGGAGGCAGTTTTGGAGGCTGTTTAGAAACACTAGTCTGTATATTACAATAACACTAAAATCACAGAAGGAGAAAATGTAAATCATTTTTGCACTTCTTTTAATGAACATTTAAAAATAGACCTTTTCTTTAATGCCGAACTGTATAAAATGTGTGATTCCATGGATAAAGCTCTGTTACTATATCACATGTTCCTTCTGTGTAGATTGCTACAATTCAACCTGATACTTCTTGAAGTTATAGTCCTTCTGTTGATGTCAAGGGAGAAAACACCCCAGAAAACCCTGAGTAGTATCTTCCATACCCAGTGTCAGAAAAACACAGAACCTAAAATAGCTGAATGATTCACTAAATGGTTCGTGTTGTTTCTTTGCTGACAAGCCTGTAAGGAAAATGTGAATTCAAATGGATTTTTAATTTATGCATGACTCTCTTTCAATCTCCTTCTTGCAGTTTTGATGAGATGGCAAAGTTTGATCTTCCAGCAGCAATAAATTTCATTGTGGAGAAAACAGGACAGGAAAAGTTGTACTATATTGGCTATTCACAAGGTACTACCATCGGTAAGTTACACACAGCAGACCAATGTTTCAGCAAAACAGGAGTAAAATGTCATTTGAGATATTGAATGTACCTGGGGTTTTCATTAACTCTTCACAGGTGTGAAAAACACAGGATAAGCTGTTTTCAGCATGTAGGCATTGTTAATTTCTTATAAAGACAACAAAACATAATGGGCCAAATGCACTGCTTCTGTAAGTCTGTTGACTTAGAATTATACTGGAAATTATTGTGGGCCATGCAAATTGTTTCTTTCCAAGATGCACGGGTGTGCCCAACAGCAGATGGCTAGTTGACCAAAATAAACAAAATAGGAAGATGAGAGTACAGAAAGAGAAGTTGGCCAGTTTGGACAGGACACACACACAAAAAAGAAAATATGAAATTGGACTGACTGGAAGAAAAAACCTGCTCCTTCCTTTAGCATATGAAATGCACAAATGTACATCATAAGTGTGCATTTATGTTTAAATGGGTTTGAAAGAAAGCTGCAAAGGCAAAATATAGAAGAAATTTCTCTATGAAGAGGGAAATAAAACTACAAGCAGGTAACACATGGAGAAGAGAGATTTCACAGAAATCTAGGCTGAACCATAGTCTCTGAACAACTAACAAGGTTGCTTGTACGTTTGAAATTGCAGAATAGCATTTATAAATACTGAAAACAGCCTAATGTACAAATGATGATTTTCTTAACTCCTCTTTTTTGTTTTCTCAGCTTTCATTGCATTTTCAACAATGCCAGAACTGGCTCAAAAAATCAAACTCTGTTTTGCGTTGGCACCTGTCACTACTATTAAGTATGCTAGAAGCCCAGCAACAAAACTCCTTTACCTTCCTGAAAAATTGCTCAGGGTATGTGATATCTTAGTTTCAACTGTTTAACCATATACTTGTTTGTTCAGCTCTTAAAATGGATAAACAGAAAGTATAGGGCTTTATGAAGTCTACTCATTTGCATGTGGGTAGGTTTACCTTATGACTGAAGCCTTTGAAGTTCAGACTGGACATTAAGAAAAACTTTTTATCTAAGGCAATAGTGCAGCACTGGGACAGGTCACCCAGAGAGGTACAGAGATGCAGATCCTCAAAGGTTTCCAAGATTCCTGCAGACAAAACCACAACTGATGTGCAAGCTTAGAGCTAAAATACGAATTGGAGTTAACATTTAACATATCTCTTCATTAAAAGTGATGTAACACAAATTGAGTAATGCCTGAGCAGGCTGATGCAATGGAAAAACACCTGATTTCTTTCTTTTTTGTGGGAACATAATCTGGGAAATGAAGAAAAAGCAAGTGAGAACCACTGAAAGTGCTGGAGAAGAGGAACAGGACACAAACACCTTTTAAAAACAACACCACAATGTACAAGTGTATATTCTTAAATGAATGTTGCCTTTGTATTTCACAGGGTTTGCTTGGCAAAAGAGAATTCCTTCCCCAGACTGAATGTCTAAGAAGGCTAATAGTCCCTGTCTGCAGCCACCGAGCTTTTGCCAGGCTTTGTAGGAGTGTCTTCTTCAGTCTGGGTGGCTGTAACCTGAAAAACATTGACATGGTATGTATAACTCTTACCAGCTCTACTGAGAGTTTAAGCTTCTGCTCCCAAAACTTGCCCTCTATCCTGGGGTGTGAATCCTGAATTTCTGTTAGTCAACATCACGTTGTAGGGAATGGTTCCCACTACCAGACAGCACTATCTGCTGGTTGCCCCATCACTGGCAGGGGACCACTGCCTCACTCCTCAGAAGTGCATTTGGCACCATCCCTACAATCAACAGTTGCTCAAAGCCCCCCCAAACTCTGCAGTCTGCCTTCTGCCAGACCTCACCTAGGGCACGGTCTCCTGATTCATACTGCGATTACTGGTCTTCTCGGAGATCTTCTGTCTGGTATGCTGGCACACCACAGAAGAAGAAATAAAACCCCTACCTGATTCATGTTTCCAGGAGCTCTTTGCAATGGAGAAAGGAACAGATGTATTCCCCCTTGTCCTCCTCCTGCAAGCCCTGGACCTTCAGGGATGTGCTCAGAGGCACAGGATACCTGGGGGGGTACCTGAGAGAGAGTTGGCAGACATTGGGCGTTAAGACATACTTGGCCACCTCATGCTATGTACAGCTGTAAGTCAGACCACCTGGGCATGAAAGTTGTGCTCCAGCATTTTCCAAAAAATGCCTTAGAGCATGTTCTCTGAGGAAGGATCACACAGCAACTTGTAAATAAGCCCCTGCAGGACTAGGGTGTGTTTTATTTCAAATAGTCGTGCATTCCTCAGGCAGTTGCAGTTCCTTTTGCTGTTCTGTCCAACAGCGATCCTCTCTCACACAGGATCTGTTTCAGACTCCTGAAAAAAAACACCTCGTTTGGGGTCTAAATTGCTGACTTTCTATTCTATCTTTTCCACCTGTAGATTTTTTTAGATTCTCAGTTGTCCTGGAAAATTTTCTGGTTGGGGGTTGTTCTTTCGGTGCTACTCCAAACCTGACACATCGCCACATCTGGAGTAACTCTGAGGGAGTCGCCGATCATGCCACTCCAATTTCTGTTGGTTTTACTGATACATGACACTGCTATGGCAGATGTTTTGGTGTACATCTGAATAGAAAGGAAGAAGAGAATACTCACTGCATATTTTGTTTCAGAACCGAATCGATGTCTACATTGCACAAACCCCCGCTGGAACTTCTGTGCAGAACATAATCCACTGGAGTCAGGTACTAGCAAACTCCTGGAAGACAAAATAGATACTCACCTCTGGCTGAATGGTATAGAGTGGGTATAGCTGATATCCTGCTGTGAAGCCATTGCTAATTTCTTGGAAACACATGCAACTTGTGGTTTACAATTGAAATCTCAATCCAAAACGCTATCTTTCCTTGATCCTTCTTTTGCCAGCAGGATAGAAATACCCTATGTGATGATACAGGTACATTTGAAGCCAACAGTGAAAAGCTGTATTTGCGTAAAAACACATATGCTGGAAGCTGTGTATGCAGATGTATATATCTGTGTATCCAGTACCTTTTATAAATGATGCCCACAGTTCTGTACACAGCTTACCTTAAGAAATTAGTTATGTTTCCAATGTGGAGTTAAGAAATGAGCAAGACAGGCTGCTTTGTAAAGTATCAAATTTTACTAGCAAAAGCCCTTGTATTTTGATCTCTTGCTTTCAAAGCTCTCAGTGTCTGGACAGCAATAGAACTATAAATGATAAACTCTTTATTTAGTAGACTCATTATATCCCTTACTTACAAGGTACTGTCACAGTACATCCTCAGCAGCAGTGCTGATGGAAGCTGCCTTTCTGTCTTTGGGCTCACACTGTCAGGATTCATTAAGTCTGGGCTTGCTCACAGAGCTGCTGCATGCCAGGCGGGTTTCCTGGCAGCACTGCAGGCGCTGGAGCAGGGCAGGAAGCAGCTGCGAGCACAGGGAGCTTGCAAGAGTGCTAGTGCACTTTTCAACACAGCAAACACATGGATATGTTTGAGCGACATCTGCACAGGCGTTTACTCAAAATCAATCAGTACTTTTGACTGTGAATTTGCATAAAATATTAGATTTGGATACGTTGCTTTTGTAACCATGGCCTAGACCTTTAAAGAAAAAGGGTTACAAAGGCACAGTGGGGGGAGCTCTGCAAATTCACTCAGGTTTAATTCAGCATCTAGACACAGACTGGCAAGTACAAATATGCAGGAGTAATACTGCTAAGCCTTCATTGTCCTTGCTGTTATTACTATTAAAGGAGTTAACAGACACCTTACCTTCAATATTAAGATCCCATTGATGGTTTCTCTCACAGTAGTAACAACCCATACTGCAGGCAAAGCCGAGGAGCACAAGGGAAGAACTAGAAATGGTGACTTCTGTATTCAAACCAGAGAGGGAAGAGAAAACATAAGCAGGAGCCACTCACAGAGCTGAGTGATAGCAACAGGACTGTCAGAAAAGGACATGGCAGCAGCAGTGAGGGGAACTTGCTGGAGGCAGTTGTTAATACCAGTTTTACAAACTATAACAAATTGCCTGCGAGAGCATCCCTGGGTCTTTCTGCAGGAGCCGTGATTTCTGCAGAACCGTGACAAAAACATTTGACTCCTTTTCACTGATTGAGACTTTTAGTTAATTTACTGCTGGCTCTGTCGTAGCTCTTAGAACTTCTTGAGGGCCTGGAGTCAGAGGCTCAGCAGGGGAAGAACCCACATACTTCCTGAATGATGGCTTTGTAACTACCCTTCTCTTGTTCATCCTCTTAGGAGGCCCATTCGGGGAAATTCCAAGCTTATGACTGGGGAAGTTCAAAGAAGAACATGGAAAAATACCAACAGGTATATTTTGGTGAAACAACATTATTACCCTTGGACAACACAGAAGCACATAGGAAGAGAGGAAGGATGTAGCAGGAGACATATTTTCAGAATACAAGTAGACGAAAGTATTACTACTTTCCAGTTTAGAAGTCAATAGAAAAGCATGCAAGTCCTTATGGCAATAATAAATTTTAAAAAGAAAAGAGAGAGAGAGTGACAGAGAGAGGAAGACCAAAACTTTTCAATTAAATGATCAATAGGAATAAGAGGAAGTAAGGGCAGGAAAGATAGAAAATTAATTTTGAAAACGAAGGGTACATCTAGTGGTTAAGACCAAAGAGGCATCTTGCCTGCTAGCATAATTGAAACAGTTGCCAACATATGAGAGCTCAAGGAAACAATATTAGGAAGAGGGCAACAAGAGAGCTAATAACTACCCCTAGATTCTGGCAGCCAGAGACAAAAGGACTTTGTCCTCAAGCAGTCCCTGAGGAACCTCTCCTCCATTCAAGACTCTAATGCCATCCTTGACCTTCTTACCCTTTAGGTCTCCACAACAGCCTATCATTACGAGTTACATGTTTTAATGATGGCTTGCATGAAACACAGCTTCCTTTGGTTTGTCTTGAATTTGCTTGCCCCTGGAAAGTCACTGGATGCCTTCTAGGTTTTGTGTTACGGGAAGTAATGGGATAATTACTTCCCGTGCTCTTTCTTCATACCGTCTGTGATTGTATAATCCTGTCTCCTGTCCCTGCTCTGGCCTCTATTTTCCAAACTCAGGAGTCCTAAGCTACTTCCTCTCTCCTCCTGCAGAAGCCACTCCGTACTCCTTTTAATCCTTGTCACATGTTGTGTTTTCTAACTAGACCATGTATGTCTTCTGGGGCTGACCAGTACTCCAAAAGGACCAAGATGGGGGTTTATCCAGAGGCATCCTGACATTTTTTGTCTTACTCCAGTTTCCTGCCCTATGAATTCCTAGCTGAGAAGGCAAAGACCCAACAGTAACTCTTTGTCAACTCAGGAGGCATTTTTCCTTTGGCTATGCTATCAGCTGGGTCATCCCTGCAAGCACAGACAGAAAAGGCAAGCAAAGGCACTTCCATCCTCTTTGGTTTAGGCACCTCTACTTTGAACAGTGACAGAAGAAAGCCCCAAATGCATGTTTAAAGTTTGCTGTGCTTTCCTGGACATTCATTCCTGTACTGCTTCACGTTTTCCAGGCTACTCCTCCTCTCTACAATGTAGAAGAGATGACTGTACCAACTGCGGTATGGACTGGGGGACAAGACTTGCTCGCAGATCCCAAGGATGTGGCCATTTTACTGTCTCAAATTAAGAGGCTCATCTATCACAAGAGGATTCCTGAATGGGCACACCTGGATTTCATCTGGGGGTTGGATGCACCTTTGCATATGTACAATGAAATTATTGATCTGATGCAGAAATATCCTTAATCCACAACCAGTAGCCATACCTGACGTATTCAATGACACTTGCTTTCACTGGGTATGAACAAAACCTTCTTTTGCATCAGGTGGTTTCTGAGGGAGTCAGAGAAAGGGTTCCTCCTGACGTTATTTTTACACCATGTGTCACTGTAATGCCTTTTGCATCCTGATGGTGCACTTCATATTTTCTGGCAACCTTGTGGGTCAGTAATCACTTTTTAATTGATACAGACTAGATTCTGCAATAACTGTACTTTGCTAACAGAAGACAGGGTTTTCTTGCAGCCTGCTCTCTTCTTTAGACCCTACCAGTAATGAAAGCACTGACTTTTTCTGGATATGGTCAGTGATCTCAAGATGTTTTCCACGCTTCATGTTATTTCTCAGTTTATTGGGCTGGCAGTTATTGAAAGGTGCAGCATAAGCCAAGACTAATTCTATCAGTTATGGTATTGATTAGTTTTATTATTAGATGAGACAATGATCAGAAAGTAAAAACCGAGTTCACACAAAAAACTCACTCCTGAAAAGATGGTTTGTCTTCATTTGAAACAGGGCTGCTCACTTTTTTCATGAGGAAGAGCAAGGGACACAGGGAGGGTAGACCCAGCAGAAAACAGTAGCCGGTCTCATGGTTCAAGCATGCACCTGGAAGATGTGAAACTTCGGTTCAAGGCCCCTCCCTGAGATAGAGAAATCTTGTCTGACTCAATCTCTGCTGACAACACATTCAAGATCTGAGTACATGAACTCTCCAGGGTGGGAGAAAGGAGCTGATCTCATCTTGGCAATGACAGCACTTCAGTGGGACACTTTGGTTCAAAGTTACACTCTGAACCCTGCAGGAACCTCACATCTCCTGCTATTTCACATGGAAGCTACTGGCTACCACAGAGCTGAGCTGTTCTAACCTTTATCATGGCTCTGAGAAGCCTCTTTGGGGTTTAAACACTAAAATGAGAAGTACCCCAAAATCACTAGAAAGAATCCATTATCTCCATCCCATGGGTATTTAGAGCACTTTGGCCATTAGTGGGAAGGGCTGCTTTGAAAACAGTGCTGAAGAAACTGCCATCCTATTTAATCTCCTAGGGGAACTCTGGCTCTACCAATCTTGTTTCAAATAGATAGTTGCTGCACAAAGATACTCACTCACTTGAAGGGTAGCCTCCATGGTTATTAGGTTACAGCACTATGGTTTGCTGTCCCTCCACAATGAAATGCCATTAGCTTCACTGTGAAAAGAAATGCAGTGCATTTAGGGGTTTCCTTTTAGCATGACACCCTCATTCTCCATTTGAATCAAATGTTAATGTGGGCCAAGTCTGGGATGCTACCCAGGGCAGGTACAGCTGTTACGCTAAGACAGTTCACTGGTGAGGTGACACTGTATGACCAAAGGGGCAGTGTCTCACTCTGCGAAATGGTTCATTAGCCGAACAAATTAACTATGGCCGGTGCCACTTCTGTCCCTTTCCCTTCCAAGACAAACAACAGGCCTGCTTCATCTCCTGAGCCCACTGCTGAAGCCTGTCCTGTTTCCTTGTTCTCCACAAAGGTAAGTAGAGCTTGATCCAAACAAAACAGCTCCCCTCCAGACAAGGACATTCCTTACACCCAATACAAATTCCTGGGGACAAATACACCCCAACTAACTCACTGCTTGTAGGGGAAACAGATGAGGACTTGAGACCTACTTTATGCATTTTCAATACTCTACGATGGGAAATGCAATAGCAATATATGTGAAAGAAGCCAGAGCATCTGCTAAATTCACTTAGGAAAGAGATTGCAGCTGTGCAGCTATTTTGCAACCTGAGAGACCATAGAGGAGGCAGGGTGTTGAATTTTCTGGAAAATCAGTAAAAACAGATTGGGGAAGCAGCATTGGAAACATAATGGAGACTGTTGATCCCACCTTGGGACATGAGGGAAGGACTAGACATCATGTTGCAGAAGCCCTTCTGAATGATTAATTTATGGTTTGATGAAAGTTATTGTCACTTAGAGACATCAGAGCAGCCGAGTTATAATGCTTTTCACAGAGAAATTACCAAATTACCTTTTTCACAATCCCAACAAATGTTCTCTACTTTGTGTGTAAAGCAGAACTGTTACTGTGGCTTCACTGACATCCTGTTCTTATTTCACTCCTTTCCTTCCCCCACCACCCAAAGGCATCATATTATTTGCAATGGTGTTCCCAAGAACACATCCCTTTCATCTGGTGTTCTTCTAAACGCTCATCAGTCCATGGTGAAATACAAGTTCTTCTGAAGACACTTATGAGTCAATTAGCTGGAAAGGCTGGTCCTCATGTAGGAGGATTCTATTTTGTTTGTAGCCCAGCTGCCTAAGGACATGGAACATGTCTTTCTGCCTATGGTCATTGAGCCAATTTCAGTGAGGACTGGGCCCCCAGGCTACTACAACTAATTCAGCAGTTAGGCAAAGATCTCTAAAGATACTGTGTTTTTAGAGTTGATGAAAATGGCTTGGGAGAAAAAAGAACGTTTGTTTGTTCCCTCACTGGGAGAAAGGTTATACGATGTGTTCAAACCTTCTTTGGCACCGGAGGGTCCCTACACAAGCCATGTCAACTCCGAGCGACTAATGTAGAATAAGATGGGTTTCATGAGTTTTGCTGCTCACTGAAAAACAGACTTAGGAATCTGTGTGTGAGGTTAAACTTAAAGTTAACATAAACCAAATGAAAAGCAATAGCAGAGGCAGTGTTCTTGAGGGAGTATGTTGAGAGAAGCTGGACACTTCCTCCTCTTCATCCTGAAATATTACATTGGGAGCAGACCCTCAGCTGGGCAACAGTACAGGTCAAGCTCTGCCACAGCCTCAGGGAACTGGAACACCCAGTTCCCTGCTAAACATCCTGACCACTGATTTGTAGGTACTTCTTAAACTCTCCTGCTCCATGGTGCATTTTGGGTTTGTGAATTTAACCAGAAGATCTTTTTCATCACAAAGATTTCCCCATTTCTGAAGCACTGCCAAATCAGCACTTAAACACGCTCTGCAATATATGCTGCCAACTCATGACACTCACAGCTGCTACCCTGAAGTGCTCATTATGTTTTGACTTCCTTTTATCGGCACAGGTTTCTGCCAGTGAATCAGTCTGCTAGTGGAGACAGACTAGGAACTGCAGCAGAAGGCACAAGCAAGGCAATCAAAGCAGAGGTAAGTTGCTTGTATATATGTGCTCATGGTCTCTTTCTCTGTTGCCCGTCTCCATAAAGATGTGCAGTCTTGCTTTTGTGCAGTTGCTTGTAAGAATAGACAGCTTGTTGCCTCTCTGCTCTGTAAGCCTATTGCTATGCAAAGAAGTGCTTGTTTGCTCAAGTTAGAAGAAAAAGAAGTTTGACCTGCACAAAAGGAAGGAAAAGAGCAACTATTTCATTTTCCTCTACTTGTTTTCTTCAGTCTGAGAACAAGGGTATGAAAGTCCCAGTATTGCAACAGTGTGTGTAAACTGGACCTCCTCTTGCAGTGTAATGCACATGTATGTTTTGTTAGTGAGTAAGGCAGCAGATTCTCATATGCATTTATTCACGGTTGCTTCTCTGGTTGGTGTGTGTATGCCTTACAGCTTATATAAAATAAATTTTAGACTGCTTAAAGCACAAGGATAGATGGATGAATTTCTGAAGGGTTTGTATCTTAGTTTCACTAAATCTTAAAAGTACCTAAAGAATATTCAAGGGCATTTCTCTCGCTGACCTTTTTTCCTCCTAAGTATGTTCTTTGATGACAGTTTACCACGCCCAGTATTTCCTTATGACTTCATCTCACTAGACAAAATGGCTGTTCACACCTCCTAACTGTCTTTATTTCTGAAGCTTAAGGGAGCAGTGGCCTGCCAAGATTGATATTACTTAGCCCGCTGTATCTGATTTAAAAGGCGAATACCTGGAAGTCCATGAGCCATGCCAGCTAAGCCAGGTGATCACAGAGTGCACTGAGAAAAGTTTGCCCTAACAAGAGGAATAGTTCAGCCTCTGCATTGCCTCAACCAGTCTTGGTAGTGATTTGAAAACAAGCTGAGACATTAGCATAAAATTTTCTTCCCAAATGAGATTCCCCCTGCAGGGAGACGGAGACATATTTTACTCCCATTAGAACAGAGTAAAACAGCAGAAAGCAAGGAGGAGTGTTGTGCTGACTGAGTATGTAGTTGTGAGGCTTCCTGTTTTGACAACAAAAATTAAGAAGTATTTGATATACAAAGGGAATCAAATGGAGTGTGTTTTGATGCCAARTTTAAAGTTTTGGGTGTTTCCAAACGCTGCTTCTTTCCAACTGTCTGATGACTCATGAGGTTTGACTTCTCTACATTTGTTCAGTCAAATTTAAGGGTTAAATTGAAGATCAGAAAAAGTCAAAACTCCTTCTCCTAAAAGGAGTTYGAGAGACTACAAAAATCTCTTGGTTACTCCTMCCTCACTCCCACAAATCCTGCTCATCTTCCCATTACTAGCTCCATTTCCAAGTCCAAATAAACTTCATAGAGCAGCATGYCTCRTCACARCAGATGTCTTATGCTAGAAGCAGACTCCAGAAATATGTGGCTGCATGAGAACCTCTGTCCTTCATTAAAAATTGGATTCTCCACGGCTACGGGACCTAGCAATGCCTGGTTTCAGAGAGACTTGTTTCCTGAGTCTGCTTAACTTCCTAAYGCAAACTAGAACACAGGCAGGTCTCCTACGAAATTCTCTCACAAACCCTGATGCCCAGCCATGCATGCTGTGGCTGCTTTGAAGCTACACGGACACTGACTAATTGGCTGGTTCGCTCTTGCCGACTGCTCAGCTGGTTGCAGAACGTACCACAGCTGCCTTTGGCCTGCCTTCCCCCCAGCAAGGCACTAAYCCCACTGCATAGTCCTCCCCCAGCAAAGAGTCCTCAGGACCTCCTGCGAACCCCATTACCTTACAGGCTTGTATCTCGGTGCTGAACTTGGCAGATATTTACCAATGACACCAAAAGTTAATTACAGGACGGACAGAAAGGTGAACTAACATAAACACYCCGCAGTCATAGAAGCGTGCCCTCTTCTTCTGAGGAAACCAAGCCTCCAAGAGCAATAATGTCCCCAGTYATTACTGGTGAGGCAATCTTACCAGATGCCTTGATGACCAGAAGCCTTACATTGCATTACGTGTCCCTTTTGTCCCATGGATTCTATTGGTGAACATTTAGGTAGCCTGCCTGATCTTTATGGTCTTTATCCACATGCAGAATGGCTGCTACTTTTCTCTTCACAGCCCTCATTCTCTCCCCACACGTGCAGGCACAGCATACAACAACAATTAGATGTATAAGGGCTTTTCCAGAATGCGTAAGCATAGTCTTGAGCTTCTCCAGACTCTGGAGAACTTTTTGTACRGTTCTCCAGACTGGAAAGAAAAATCCTATCCCACCTACTCGCAGCTCTCTTGTAGGCAAGGAGCACTGAACATGTCGGCACTTCTCTAGCTCTCCAAACAGTTTTAACTCATGGTCCCACACCCAGTAACTTTCTGGGACACGGAACCTGCTCTTCCCTTTTCTGGGGAGCCTTTGAGTCAAAAATTGCATGTTGAAAAAAAGGTCTGGGAAGCTCACAGAGAGCAGTGTTCCTGCACTCACTGACTGGGTTCTGGAAAATAAGGACTAAAACCTGGGAGCATATCTACTGTAGGTGGAGTTGGCATAAACTGGTGCGAGGTAGACTCCACTCTGCAAATTCTATTCAGAAAAGCTAATCTGGTACCATCAGTCAACCCAGGAAAGGGCAAGGTCTCACCTCCCCATGACCAAAACAAGATTTGCGATATGGACAGCCATTTCTATGAGATAAAGGAGACAGGCCCTTGGCAACTGCCCTGAAGGCAGTCTCARGATCCATGGTCCACTGCTCTAAAACCAAATCATTCTGTGGTTTCTCGGCTGGTGGCAGCCATCGATTTTGAGAGACAGAAGTAGCAGTAGGAACAATGGAATTATCTGGGGATAGCAGAGCAGGTTCTTGGAAGAAGTGGGCAGCAAGGGTCTGGTAGGAAGAAGCCCGAGGGGATGGTAAATGGAGACTCAGACCAGATGACTCAGTTTCAGTCTGAAAGGCAAGGTTGACTGCGAACTTATTTGTGAGGCTTCTGGGGAGCCACACATGGTCACCTTGTTTGCTTCATATTCTCAGAGGAAYTAATTTCAAACAGAACTTGAACCTCGTCTGGGGCACATCACCCCATGGTGAAAGCAGAAGCTGGCACTGATCTGGTGCAAGCATGTTCCCCTAAGCCCGCTACATCTCTTCCCAGAGCCCCTGAATCTCCCCTGGCCCCTGCACAACCCTTCACGAGCCTCATTGACTGATCCCTCACCCCAGCACACCATTGACCAGCACCAAGAATGGCATTTGATCCCAAAGGAGGAGAGGGCAGGTCCCAAACCTCTCTCACCTCATTCCTGAGGAGACAGGAAACAAGCAGTGCTTTCTTCTCCTTTCACCTCTCTTGCTGGCASAGAAGTGGAGGCAGATAAAGGCAGACAAGCTGGGTGATGGTCAGCTCAGGTAGTCATGCTTCTTTGTCAAGCTTCTGCTAGACTCATGCCAGGAGCTGGCYCTCTCTACCAAACACAGCTCCCCTGTCATCTGCGGAGTGCTCGGGCATATTCTCACATGGTATYCCCAAGTGTTTTCCTCACCYGTGCTGCAACCCTCCGTTACACAGCGTGAGCTCTRGAGAGTCCCTCCTCACACAGGCACTTATTCTGGCAACCCCCTGGGGAACAGGCCTTGGGCAGCCTTCAGGAGAGTCCCCACTTGGGTCTTCATGTGGAATTCCACAGCGCTCTCTTCCTAACGCAAACACCCCTGCGTGTGTTCTTTCACACAGCCCCAAGATGTGGTGCCTCCTCGTGCTGCTCGGCTCCCAAGGAATTGCCTTTTCTGCAGGATTCACAACACCCTCCACTCTGAATTCAGACAAAAGCCAGTACGGGAAGACTCGCAACCCCGAGTGCTTTATGAACGTTGTAAGTTGGGTCACTTTCTCTCCCTTTCTTTTAAAGCATCTCTCCAAGTACCACTACCACTGCCCCATCACTAACAGTCCCTGTCAGGAGGCTAAGAAGGGCCCCTTCCACATTTCCCATTTTCCCAATCTGCCTTTTCCAAAACCACTCCATTAGAGTCACCGCTGCATCAACGGCCAGCTCTGAATGTGCCAGGGACAGATGGGAYTCTTGCACATTGCATGASGACAGACACGTAGCACTGCAATGGAGAGTGCCGGCTGCTGCTTTTGGCTCCAAGGCCAGGCAACTCCCCAGAACCTCCTGAGGGGCACTGGAGGTCCAGGCTACTGAATTTTGACCCCAGCAACAGGATTCAGCCCTGGGCTGTGGCCAGAGCAGAGACTACACGCTCCAGTCCATACCAAACTGAACAACAGACTTTCGCTGCCTGCATTGAGGGTGAACCCCAACAGATACATGATGTATGCGAGGCTGGGCCATGCCTCATGACGCTTGTTTGCAGTCACCTTTCTCAACACATGTTGGTAATTCGGGCTACCGCACAAAGAAGGGAAAAGTGCGATCCTGGCAAGAGGACACAGATCCCTCCAGCACTATGATAGGGAGCACCGGCCCAGAAGAATCCTTGATGCTCGTGTCCAAACAGTCCGAGCTGCCAGGGAGAAGAATTCCTTTGCAGTGGAGGCAAAGGCTCATTTCTAGTCTCAAGGGAAGCAAAGTCCTCCCCTTCTGTAACAACCTGCTTGCCTAGTACAGTGGCAAGGGAGGTTGAACCCCTTCTTCAAGCAGCAGATTCTCATGACACAAAGTAATCCAAGACCCCTTGCTCTGAATCACCAAAGATTTCCTCACAGTACATGCAAAATTAGGTGTAGGCGGTCTCATGAGTTCCTTARTGACAAGAGCTCCACCTTTGTTTGCCTTGCCTGCATGGCTTGCCTAATCACACTTTGGCAAGAGAGGATTCATTATGGACCAAAYCCCACATCTTTTAGCATTGTCTTACACAGATACTGCTATGTATTTAATCTGTAGGAAGGTATGRTCTGTATCAGCCTTGCAAACTATCTCCCAAAAGATTACTCACTCAATCCAGTTCTGCTGTGTCCCATAATAAGGGCTCACATACCAGACAACTACCACCTAAGCAGGTCTGAAGGCTTTTGATGCACCTTTTTACAAGACCTGTAATATTTCTTCTCAGCCACRGTCCCTGTGGCCAGGGGCCTTACACTGCCATCACAGAACAGCCCACATCCACACTGCTCAGCTTCGTTACCCTCCAAAACAGGACAACTTGCATGTTAACAAAYTCTCCTTTGGCTTCCCACAGAGTGAAATTATCAGATATCAYGGATACCCCAGCGAGGAATATCAAGTTACCACGGAGGATGGATACATACTTGGTGTTTTCAGAATTCCCGCTGGGAGGAACAGCCAAAATACAGGTGTGACACAGTTATAGGACATGAGGAAGGTCTGAGAGCCAGCTCTGACATGGGTCCCCCATCCTTCCCCTTTGCACATGCAATGGCATGTTCCACACCTTTCCATCTCGGCAAGAGCACCTAGTCAGGAATGTGGCCTGAATTCTGAATCCATCTGAAATCCACACATTCAGTGTCTCTGTCCTTATTTCCGACTTTTCTAATAATTTTGTCATATCCCATTTTTTTTCCCTCTTGTGGGTTTGGGGATGGTTTGGTAGACTAGATTTGAGGAGGTTTTGCATTAACACCCTAAGGAATATACATTTAAAATAGAAGGCTGMCAACAAAGCCTCTCAGGTTAGGCATCTGAATATTAATTCCAAGCCTTCTGAAGGACAGAGATAGTCTTAAGGAAGGTGATAAGAGATCAGGTCATCAATGAAAAGCAAATGCATTTAATCTATTTCATCACATTTTCTGAATGGAATAAAAATTTCTACCTGGAATTCGAGGTACCCTAGATACTGATACTTTGTTTATTACTCTTTGTTAGAATTATAGAATAATTTGGTTTGGATGCCTCCTCCTATTTGGATCTCCTCCTTTGGAGATCATCTGGACCAGCTTCACTCTCAAACTAAGGTTAAACAAAGTTAGATCAGGGGTGTCTCAGCCCTGCTCAGTTGGTTACTGAATAGACCTAAGGGTAGATATGCTTCTTTGGATGAATTATTTTTTGTCTTCCATACAGTGTTATGCCTTCAGCAGTTTTCAGCTGTGGATGGATGGTTTCAAGAAAGGGACCTATAAGTTGGCCTTCCACGCAAGAGGAGATGGGGACAGGCCTGCTCATTAAATTCTTTATTTGCCAGTCCTGTCGTGAAATGGTTATGAAATGTCATGAAACAGTTCCTGCTTGCATGGAACAAATTCTTCAGGTTTCTCAGACCAATATCTATGCACAGTTCTCCTGGGAGCTTCTTGAAGAAGGAAAGATTTAAAACCCCTCACAAACTAAATTCTGCACCCCAATTTAAATACACATTAACTACTGCTCCAATATAAGAATACTTTCATCTTTTCCAGGGCAAAAGCCTGTAGTCTTCCTGCAGCATGCTTTTCTAGGAGATGCTACCCACTGGATTTCTAACCTGCCCAACAACAGCTTGGGCTTCCTCCTCGCAGATGCCGGCTTTGATGTCTGGATGGGAAACAGCCGAGGGAACACTTGGTCTTTAAAACACCAGACCCTTAATCCCAGCCAGAAAGCATTCTGGCAGTTCAGGTACTCTGTAGAGGGAGAATTACTCAACACAGAAACTCCGAAGGGACTAGATAGCTTCAGCCTGATGGTTTTTACCTAAACCAGCATCAGAACAGGGTCTACACCAACAAGGACAGTAAAGAACCAGGCGAAGAAGGATGCTCAGTACTACTTATAGTTGCGAGCATTGGCTGGGGAAGAGATTTCAGACACTGGGAAATGAAATGGGATGCTGAGGAAAAGGGAGACAGTACTGTGAGAGGGAGAGCAAGAACCTCAGCTTGAATAGGCTGAGCAGCCTTGTCTAGAAATCTCTGATCTCTCACAACTGAATTCAATCAAGAGAGGAATGTGTTTTGTAACCCATGCAAGTAAAAGCACTGATTAAATTCAGTTCCCCAAGGGCTGCAGCTGACAGGCRAAACTGGCACCTCCTCTGCAGGAGCCCAAGGCATCAGGCAGCCTGGCAGTACAGCTGTGTCCCTTTACCCCCTTCCCCAACTCAAGCAAGAACGCAGACAAAGCGTGCAACCTCGTCTTTCAATGGGTTCTGCTTGGTGCAATGAACAAAACTGACATTCAATAACTCACACTGTGATAGCCAAATTGTCTGCTAGCTTTTTGTGTTTCTCCCCTTTAGCTTCGATGAGATAGGTAAATACGATATTCCGGCAGAGCTGTACTTCATCATGAATAAAACTGGACAGAAGGATGTATACTATGTTGGTCACTCTGAAGGCACAACAACAGGTAATGTCAGGACACTCACATTTCACAACCATTTGTGTTCCTATCTGATCAGTAGGTGGGTCTCCCCATTGATTCGGTTGTTTTTCTTGTTTGTGGAGAGCTAGCAAGCGTAGAAGTGCCTTCTGAGTTGAGATTTGGAAAATATGCAAAACTTTTCTAAAAACAGCTTTGGTTACCCTTAATAAGCAAAGAAACCCAATAGAAGATCCAAATATAGTTCAACTTTTTAGATAATTAGAGACATAAAAGTGGTTATTTACTGGGTACTTCAGGAACTGGCACTGGATATTTTTCTTAAATTCTCAACAACAGAATTTTCATTAAGTTCATCTTTTGTATTAAGACATGCAATTCTTYTCCTTGTGAACAGGAAGGAAAAACTAAAATGATAAAACAGCACATATAATACATGATTTCATATAACAGAAGACAAGGAAAAACACCTCAACATTACTAAGTCATGTGACTTGATGGCAATCTTACAATTTAAAGCATAGTTCATGAGCGGGTATAACTGGCCACATTACTGTTTAAAAACATATTGCCAGAGACTGAAAATTAAGAAAGAAAAAACATTAATAATTTATTTTCTCTTAGTGCCAGCCTTTAGCATTAACTTACTTCATGGCCTCTGAATGCAACTTTCTTTTAGCATCAGCTGAAAGTTCCTGAAGTTTATGGTTTATGTGTAAGATCCATGAATGGACGTTGATTAGAAATGAGCATCTGCCAGTTCATTAGTGTAAATGATGCAGAAAAAAGAGAAGGAAATGTGGGAAAATCATATATTGTCACAGCTCCAGACCTTTTCTTTTTTTTCCTCTAATAGGAGTATTTAAAGACCTTTGGCAAAACAAACTAACCATCTAGGCTTTCTTCAGCTGCATTTGATCCAAACAATCAGTTTGAAAACACTCAAAGCTCCCAGTATTCAGCTAATTATTCTACAGTTTCATGGAAGCATAAACATACATAGACCTTTAGAGACTATAATTTGAAAAACTCATTTTTATGAGGTTTTTTGAACTTTAGAGGGAATTGATTTTATCACAAAAACCTCATTGACTTGTTGCCTACAAAAACTGTTCTGATAAAGGCTATGTCCAGACATGCTCTAAACCTCAGAATGAACTTTGCCTCCCAAATAAAATTCATTTCAGGACTTAGCTTCAACGCTTGCCTTAGGTAAAATGTACAGCACAGACAAACGTGGACAACAGATAACGGGCGGCAAAACTAGTCTCACTTCTTGTTTGCCACCTACTGCTTATTTATTTATTTTGTCTGTGGAAGATGTCTTCACTAACTCAGGCTGTCTCTTCTCTGTTTGCAGGCTTTATAGCATTTTCTACGTACCCTGAGCTAGCTAAACGGGTGAAAATGTTCAGTGCTCTGGGTCCAGTAACCACATGCTCACATGCTACAAGCCCTCTGATTAAGATAACAAATGTTCCTGAACCACTGCTCAGGGTATGTCATTTTTCCTTCTAAGAGGCTCAACATCTCACTTACCTTCGCAGGGTTCACTCAACCTGAGATGAAGTGTTCCCAAACAGGTGACATGCTGATACTGAGCTTGGGATGAATCGAGTGGTCTTGAAAAATCTGTTCCCAAAGTCTGTGGGGAAAATACTTGAGATAAAGGGCTTGTAGCAGCAAGTCCCAGTGAAGTAGGAGACTTGTGAAACTCTGTCTCATCGTAGGACTCTTGCTGTTAACTAGTATTTTGCTGGCCTCATGCAGGTGGAACTAAACCAGAGCTGCAATAACTGCCATGACAATCTCTGGGACTTCAGAAATGAGTGAGCATTGAGGTCACCACACTAGAAGTGGAAAGATGGCTTCCTCCAGGACTGATGCCAGTAATATGAAGAAGGAAGGATATGTGATGCACTATAGGGAAGAAGGCGTTTTAAGGGATACTGGGAATGTGAGCTGTTTCAGCAATCTTTGACTATTGAGTTAGGAGGCTAGGCTACTAGCAACAGTTTCCTGCATAAAATGCTCCTGTAAAAAGAAAAAAACCTGTTGCGCTTTTCCCTTTCCTCAGTTAATACTTGGCTACAAAGGAGCCATGCACCAAATCGGATTTCTGAAAGGACCTGTGACACAGTTATGTACAAGCCTGGATAAATTTTGTGGCCATGTGCTCTGTTACATAGCTGGAGGCAACATAAAAAATCTGAACACGGTAAGTATATGCAAGAACACCTACTCAAAACTAAGGTGATTTTGGAAGTTACATTTGTGCACTTTATCCTTATCTAGTAACTGTCACACATATACACGTACATAAACCACAACATAGTTCTCAGCAGACTGAGGGAATGCCGGGACATTGTGTGGTGTGAACAGTGCCAAACAGGACTAGAGCTAATGATGCATGGGACCGACAACTAGGCACATTCCAATCTCCAGAAAGAAAAGACTGAATTCAGTCTGGAGCTATATTGCACATGTCAATAGATGTGCCCTCTTTTGGGGTTAAGCCAACCAGATTTTGGTCATACACAGATGCTCTTTAGAAAGAGCCAATGGACGGAGTCAGACTTCTTCTTGGTAATACAGTTCTCAGTTTCCTTCCTTAGCATGCAGACACCAGGGTCCTCTGAACACTGGAATAATTAAAAGCTCCTTTTCCCACTTTTCAGATTACTTGCACCAGAACGCGGTCCCAAAGAACTACTGTAAGAGGCATTTTCCCATTTTTGTTGTCCTTAGAGCTGGGCCCAACAGCTTAATCCACAACATGTAGAGCTACAGAACATCCTTGCACTGTGCCTGAGGAGTGCCACACAGCTACAGTGGGATTCACAGAGACCAGTGCATCAGTCAGAGGAGACAGGAGAGACAGGAGAGTTGTCCCTATGCGTGCCAACGTATGGACACTGCAGTGTGTCTTAAATCCCCTTTACAGTGGCCAAAGTATGCAGAAGCTGGCCTGTGTAGTGTTTATTACTGCAATATCTGTAAAGACTGGGGCCCTTTTTCTCCATCTATAACCACTTGTAAAAGCACATATGGGAAAGCAGTGAGAATCAAAGGTTCAACGCAAAAGCAATTAAAGGCATTGCAGCCCTTCTGAATTGCAGAGCTAAACCATTAAGGATCTTTTCTGACTTGGGTTAAGTCACTAACATAGCTCTCAGGGCACAAGTCTGAGGAGGAGTCCAGGGAGATGGAATTGGAACATCTCCTTAACAGAACTGTAAAAACAGAACTATGTAAACAGAAGAAAAACAATCTGTTTAGTAAGCTGGCTTCTTTAGCACTAGGTGTAAAGTGAAGAGAAAAACAAATCTTCAAAAGACTTATACATGCATGAGGGTTTGGTCTGAGGTGAGGAATCTACTTTGAAAGGTCTGGAAGGCTTTTCTCTACGGTTGCTGAACCGCAGGATCTCACAGTAGTACTATCTTCATGTCACACACTCACTTTCATGGAGAAAGGATGTAGATGAATACCATTAGACAGCTCTTCCTAAGTCTGCTTGTCAGTTTTCTGTCTGATATTTGAAGAATATGCTATTAAAAAGGGGTTTTAACACAGCAGCAGTATGTTGCTCAGGTCCTTCACAGCTTTATTCTGTCACAACACTGGATCCCTGCCTTTATAACACTTCTGCTTTCTCTCCAGAGTCGAAYAGATRCATAYGTAGGACATTMCCCTGCTGGAACATCAGTACAGAACATTATTCATTGGCATCAGGTATAACTGTGCATTGACGTATAAACAGACTCTTACCACTGATTTTTATGCAACCGACTGCCTCCAGGGAAGTCCAGAGGTGGTGGATCTGGGAAACTGCCCATCACATCTTCTCACATGGTGCCGTGAGCAYCTGCCACAGGGGAAGCACTGTTTCCCATGGCTCACCAGACCATTACCCRAATTGCCCCTTTGGTATCAGGCACTGAGATTTCCCCAGGGCACATCAGGCCTCTCTGCATGTTGGGCTCTAATGGCTTCCAGCCTTCATCTTTTTTTATGAAGACATTTGCCTTGAAAGCTCCGGAAGTGAACGCAAGCACGGTCTAGGCACTTGGCAGGCAGTAGGAGGACAGYGGAAACTTGAGCGGCCAGGGGATGAAGATTAATGCAGGTTAAAGCTGTTCTCCCAGAGGGTTAATTGCAGCCTGGATCACCTCCCAAAGCCTGTTAACCACACAAACGCTTCTCCTGGCACAACGGCAAAGTGGGGAACTGCCTCTTCTGCTGGCATCTTACGCCACTCTCAGA
>JASVER010000197.1:0-15270 GCA_030449065.1 Oceanodroma leucorhoa | reverse complement strand
ATGAGCATTTTCCTGCTTGGGGACATCTTGATTTCATCTGGGGCCTTGATGCAACTGAGAAAATGTATCAGAAAATCATTGAACTAATAACAAAATACCTTTGAAACCTCGTGTAGAGCGTTGATTCACTCAGTAAAAACCTCCAAAATGTCTATTTGGCAATAAGGGTGATACCTGGGGAAGAGGTAAACACACAGACACGCAGAATAGATACCAGTATAGGTATTTATCTGCACTTGTTTGTTTCTTGCCTTCCTCATAGTTTGAGGTTTGCCATGGTGTTACTGTGACTGCTGTCTTCCTGAGAAGTTTGAGGTGTATAGGAATGAATGCTGAAAACATGAATATATTTGAGCACACACTGCAGGGATCACTTAATTTGGACAGCTTTTATTTCTACAAGACTGATTTTCCTAAGCCTAAACTCTGTTGTTCTCATGTATATCTTACGTACCCCACAGACGCATTCCCATACCCAATTTGTTTCTTCCCATGAAGACCCAAAAGTGGGATTTGCATATTTCTCTGTTGAAGTACAACTGACCTTTGTTTAAATTAAATCATTTATCCACTTGACAGAGAACTTGGCTTTTTTTTTCTTTTTCCTTCCTCACATTTACCTACAGTGTCAACACAACCAAGAGATCTTCAGACACAAGAAACTGAGCAGGCAATAGATGACTTCCAAACATCAAGGAATCCAACCTCAGAAAAACTCATAAAAGTACTCTCCTGCCTTTCACGCCTACACATCACCCAAAGGTTTGTTCAATCTCAACCCCCCAACTTCAAAGACCATGGATGGCAGCTGAGGAATGAGGAGATGTAGACCCATCAGGCAAGCTGCGCTCCAAGCAATACAGCTTTCACCCCATGAATTATTCTTGACACTGACAGTGAAGTTGTTGCAAGCACTCTGAGCTATCAGCTTTGACTTTTACATAATTCTGTGCCTTGACCATTCTTTGTTCAAGCAATTTCTGCAGCATGGGAAAGCTGTTTTCCCTTTCTGGCCATTAGCCCTAAGCCCATATCCATGCAAGTGCCTCACATCTACTCACCTACAGGTTGATCTAGTAGGTAAGAGTGTCTGTCCCCAGCTTACACCAAAGTGTTCATTATTACAGGCTCAGACAGGGTAGCTTTGTTTCTTGGGGTGTTTCTGGATGGGGCCTCAAACCCAACCAAGACCCTTTGCAGTTGGAGTCAGCATCCAGTAGAAAAGTTACACTGAAAAATATATCTATGTTCTGCAACACAGGAAAAATACATTAACTTGCCCATGCACCCAGGCTAGCAGCCATTAGCATGATGGCATCTATCTTCTGAACTTATGACAACTTACAGGAAATGGCCAAAACTATCAACAAAAATAAAGGTCCATTAGACCAAGAAAGCAAGATACAGCAGCATTTGAAAACAGATTGCCCTTTATTGCTGCATTATTAAATCACAAAGTGCCAGGCCGCATTAATACATTGCTTACCGCTGCAGGTTTTCTTCTGCCTTCACCTATGCAAGAGAAGACTCGTTAATTTATTATTATTTTGGTATACGCATCCCCTGCTGCATGCATCACTCTGAAAAGCATGCTATCCTGCCCAGTCCCGTGGGAAGGATACATCTGGTTCCCATCAACAGCATTTCATTTATTGATTTTCTTTTCTTTAGTACACTGTTTATATTGGAAAGGTAATCAAGAGACTTGTTTCTCTACTGCGCCAAACATACTTTCATTATTATTTCTTAATGCATTAAAGCAACCCGGGAATTGGCTTGCTTTGTGGTGTCCAGCAACTCATTGAATCACTTTTTACTGTTTCTTATATGAAAAAAATAGAAGATAATCCTTCCCTTGTAGCAAAATAGTGAGAATTAAGTTGTGTGAAACTTGTAGCAGGGGCGGAAGGAGAAAGTGCTAAGCTGAGAGACCTATTTTCCCAGTCATTCCCATTGTAGGAAGAGACATACAAAGAGGAAGGGTACCAGACTTTGTATAAACGGTTGTGGCATATTGTTCAGTTGTCAAGCGTATTGCCTATGGAACAAGTAACACACACTCTAAAGGATATTTTATTTTTGCATTGGCTGCCAACCATCATGTGCAATGTTTAGGCTTCCAGAAATATTACAGCTAGCTTTCAAAATCCACAGTTTGCGCAAGTCAGGTAGTAAAACTGGGGAAGCAGATGGGAAGGGCAATATTTTGAACACTATTGTAATCGATCACGGCTTAATAAAATCAAATGAACTCCCTTCAGCCCATGTGGCCTTGGGGGTACTGACAAGTCTCACACAAAATAGTCAAAGTCTGCAGCAAGGAATGGGTGGATTTGGACCTCAACCCTCTGCTGGACTCTTGCTGCTGTGCAAGATGGATTGCCAGATGAGGTAATTTTCTGTATCTTCAAGAGTCCTTCATGACTAGGAAGTTTTCCTTAGCATGCTTTCAATGTTGTAGAACTGCAATCTTCTTGCTATATCTAAGGGAGTCTCCCCATCCTGAAAGAAACAGATGAAATACATTGCAATATGATAGATATGGGTCAAGTGCAAAAAGCTTTCCCGAATTTGCCACCCAGAGGCAGTGCTTTCCTGCGTAAGTTTCACTGTCACATCCTTACTCTAAAACAAAGGTTTCAGAACATGCTGGGTCTAATACTGCTCTCACTGAAGGCAGGGGCAGAGTCCCTCCCTCCCCTTCAGTAGTGACAGCCGTTCCACTGTTTCCTGGGGCTAATGTCCAAAGTCAGTGCAGAGCTAAGCTAAGAGCTGATTTCAAGAGCAACATGGGCGATATATTGCTCACCTCAACTCAGTAATGCAGATACTCCCAGGTCAATATTTATTTGGACAACATCTGAGCTTTTCTGATGACAGAAGCAACTTGACTTAGCCCCTCTCAGAAGAATGGTGTCCAGTGGCACAAAAAACACCTAGGAAGGCTCTTACCACTCCCCTGCAGCCTGCATCTTAGGAACAACTGTAGAGCATCTCTGAGTTAAGAAGAGGTACCGTAAAGATAGCTAAGAGATCTGCCAATCCAGTGGACATGCAGTGTTTACTGGTAGAAATCCAGCAGTGAAGGATTTGGACTTTAAAGTTGCTCTTGCCAGCAAAGGCAATGGAGCAAACGTTGCTTTATACCACACAGCAAACAAGTCTGCTACCAGGAAGCTGTGCACCCTTTTTTTAAGCTGCTGCACACCAGCTAAGGCCTACAACATACTGGTTCACCATCATGATAAGGAGATACAGTTACCAGCTTCACCTTCTTACCTGATTCTTTATAGAAGTGTCTGCGTGAGCTTGAAGCAGTAGAGGAATGACTGCCTGGTTTTTCATTTCACAAGCATAGTGAAGAGCTGTGCTACCAGACTGAAGGGAAACAGAAGCAAGTGAATTTTAGTTCTATTAATTCTTTAGTAGACCTTAGGCAACTACGACCACCTGTAGCCTTATCAGTTTCCCCCTAACAGCTGGATGCAAAAGACACATATCATTTTCTGTCACAATACACTACACAGTAAAACAAATACATTCTCATAAGAGCAACAGGAAMAAAAAGAATCATTCCACCCAGGATGCAGCTGCTAAAACAGGTCTGTTACCTTTATCAGGAAGCCAATATTTCTTTACTAATTTCAGAAGATTCCATGATTTTAATCTCAACAACTATGTCTTAAGCAATACTGTTTGCTTACACTTTAGTGTTTCAGAATTTGGTGCTGCTAAAACTGAGGGTTTTCGTTTTCTACCTTAGAGGAGCTCTTTACCACACCCAGGTAGGCTAGTGGATACAGAACTCTACACATGGCAGATTAGCACACTCTGAAGATCAAGGGAAGACACAGGGTCTAGCACTGTGGCACGACCTTTTCCCACAAATCTGCTCCAGTCCAAGAACTCATAAATGGTGATAAACTTAGACCTTTATATCACTAGAAACTTTATAGGATCAATATCTCAACCCAGCTTGCCTGGATTCTTTTAAGAGGGGCATTGGTCAGAAAGGGAAAATTAGTTGATCAGTGGAGAATTTTTTCTGTGTACATTACAAAACTATTGCCTAAGTGTCAAGGGGAAACACTGAATCCTCCTCCTACATCACAGTCAATTCAGTCCCTGATCCTGCTCTGAAAGCAGGACTATATTGCTAGAACATTCTGAAGTCTGTTTTTAGTAATGTTGCACGCATACAAACCACATCTGCACTTGTATAAACCCACTTACAAAGTCTGTAGCATTAACATCCACTCCAGCTCTAAGCAACATCTTGATCAGGTTTTCATTCTGTTTAGTCTTGGAGATCTGTTTGGTGCAAGGGAAAGAGTAACACAGTAAGACAGTTCACCTGCATATAGTACTAAGTTCACCTGCATATAGTACTAAGTAGATTTTGGCTAAATACTGTTGGGTTGGGTTTTTTTTTTTCTTTCCAAAAAAGAGGAGTGTCTGGCTTCTGCAAATGCCAGACTGATGCAGTGATACAATTCCGTTCCTTCACTAGCTATATTCACAGCAAAATCCCTGCTTTTTCTGTTGCTGTCCATCAGTCCTTGCTTTAAAAACAGCAGTCCATATTTTATACAGGTTTCTGGCCTGAAATACTGCCATGAGAAAGGTGATAAGGGGAAAGGGAAAGGTACAGGGGCTTTCCTGCTTTCATTCAAACTCACCATGAGAAGATATCCAATAAGCATAACTGGCATGAGGATTATGATGAGCACATAGTCAAGGAAGGTAAACCGTTTTCTCACAGCATAATGCAGACAAGTGCGGTCTTTCTAAATACAAAATAACTCTGATTAGTACCAGATTCAGTGACCTGGTTATATTTGTTTAATATTGACAACAGCAGACCATCTTATATTTCACAAGCTTTCTTTTATCTTTCTCTGATTTTTGAGCAGAAACAGACACATGCATTTTGCTTCCTTCAAGTAGGAGCACATTTAAGACATCCAGGCTCATGGAAATTGGGCTACACGTGCAAGAAGGATGTGGGATCCAAAGGATTCCATGCGTATGTCTGCAAACTGGACATGGCTACAGAGGGAAAGAGGGCAGATTGGACATCTCATGTGGCTACTACCACTGCCCAGCAAGTTAAATCAGCAGGAAGAATCCCCACAGCTCTTCTTCTTACAGAGGTGCTGGTTACTGAAGCAAAGACATGAGAGAGTTTATGGCATCTCCTTTGGCACATGCGAGAAACAGGCAAGCAGCAACACTCCCAGCAGATTCCTAGTGAGAAGAGAGTTTTAAAAAATTTTTTTTATACTGAGTGTACCAAAGCAACTAAAGGGTAGAGCTTTTAACTTGTGTGTTAGAGAACGCTTGTGTTAAATGTCCTACAGGTTGTCGAACTGGAGTTTGACAAACTAGGTTACAGTGTTACACTGGGGCCCAAAATAAGCAGAGAAGCCTTTCTGTGCCATCCTCTGCTCCTCGCTCTCAGTCCTGAGCACCACAGTCAAGCTCTGCACCCAAGGCCCTGATTGCATCTGTGAAGGTGAAGCAGAGAAGCATTTAAGAAAGCCAGGCACAGCTAGCAAATGGCTGCCAATGCAATTAGAATGATTTTACTGCAACATACAGACCCCTGTCAAAGGGACTCTGAGGTAAGATGGAGAGCCTTCTGCATCAAGAAGAATAGATAGGAGAGAAAGGCCTCTGACTTCATGAACATTTGTTGCCCTCCGATGAAATAAACAAATGCACTGGAAACCAGAGATATAAGATAGCCCACAAATGTGTAGGAACTTGCTGAACATTGCCTTGGAGTATGAGATGATACAATAGAATTGACAATGTTGTGGGATTTTTTCCTGGCTATTTATCACCCTTAACATCTTAAGAATAAATTAGTAATGAAGCCAGAACACACATCTTTCGGTTACTTTTTATTTGTAACCTACAAGGAAATCTACCACAAAAACATACATCCTCATCACCTTAGGGAAAATAGTCACAGTTATTGTGCAAGGCAGGTAGGATTTTTAAAATAGGGAACAGGTGAAGAACAGACAAAGGCTTCCTTCCTCACCCCCTAGCATGCTATTATGTGTCAAATAATGTGACGAAAGCTGGTCTGCAGAGGGAATAARGGTTTTCATAGAGTTAGTCTCTCCTCAGGGATACATTTGTGAGATGCACAGGCTTTCCTTCAGACCTTCCTTTTAACCAGGGTGAAGAAAAAGACARAGTGAAAGAAAGGCTACAGAAGGGACAGATACAAGCTGGAGGGCAAGATGAATGCGGAGTGCTGCATGGGTAAGGAGGCAGAACCCGCTGGGAACTGGGGGTGGCAGGCAGCATTACCTAAACGAGGAACGTGAACACAGAGAGAAAGTCAGGTTGGCAATGTTTATTATCTTGTGTGCATTGGCAAGTTAGGAAAATAAATGAGGAGACAAACAGAAACATACAGGTTTATTGAATTCTAATTTGGGGGTTATACTTATGCCTCAGTAGGAAACAAACCTCAGGTTTGGCTGTGCTTGCCAGTGTCCCCACACATACACTCCAAGTCGTTGCAAAGGAGGAGTCGGTGGCCACTTACCTTGTTTCTGAGGTTGACATCAGCATTTCTTTTTAGAAGATAGCTAGCTATCCTGTTGTTTCCTTGTTTACATGCACAAATTAAAGGGGTGTCTCCACCAAAGCTGTCCTGGATATTCAGGGAGTTGCTGTTGCGCTCCAAAAGGAGCTGAACTTCATTGAAATCGTTATTATAAGCTGCCTGACAAATGGGCTGAAGAGAGAAGATAATATTTATCAGCACATGTTTCACTAAGACATCCATCCTGACGTACAACTTGCGCATCCTAAGACACTGCCAGACACTTCTGGCAGAGGTTGTAGTTCTAAGTGACTTCCAGAAGATGGTGGTAAGACATACTCCTGCAGCTGCCACACAGCAGCTCTCAGCCCTCAGCCTGTCATAGCCCTTGCCACCAGTGGAATGAACTTTCTGTTACATTTGGACAATGTGTCTATAATCCAAGAAATAAAATCTGTTCGTCTGCAGCCATTAAAAAAACAGCTTCTGATCTCATAGGAATTGGTCACTGTATTAAGCAGCAAGCACTGATAAGCCCACA
This sequence comes from Oceanodroma leucorhoa, assembly GCA_030449065.1. Lineage (NCBI taxonomy): Eukaryota > Metazoa > Chordata > Aves > Procellariiformes > Oceanodroma > Oceanodroma leucorhoa. The sequence continues at coordinate 8,164 of JASVER010000197.1, read as the reverse complement.
CCTCTCTAAGTTTACAGCAGCCTTTGCCTTTGGAGGAGCACTGCTGAACAAGAGGTACCACTTCTGACTCATCAATTTCCAGAACAGAACCACACTTCAGGTGAAAGCTGAGCTAGAAATGTAAAGGGGAAAAAAAAAAAAAAAACCACCAAACAAAAAAACAACCAAAAAACACCACCAAAAACCCACTAAAACCTCCACAATGCTTCTTTTCTAGGGCTTTAAGTTAAACTTCATACGTAAAAAATCCATGCATGTATGCCCACAGCTCAGATTCTGCTTGGCTTTTGAGAACTGCTTGCTGCTCAAGTCTTTGCTCAGTATTTCTACGCACCCTTGGCCTAACCTGCAATTCCTTCCCTCTCCAGCAGCAAGAACACAGACTAAGGAGAGGCTGAGAATGACAGGAGTACTACGAGTTTCTAATGGCCTAATACAGACAGAAAATAACAGTGAGAAGTCTGGCAGGCTGGTAGCATTTGAAGTTCTCCAGTCGAAAAGAGAATAAGTTTCTTTCTTTTCTTCTGTCTTTGATATTGAGGCTTTTATTCACCATTTTCCAAGATAGGCATTTTCTTTAAATATTATCTGCAGTTTTTCCTTCCCATCCTCCTTTTATCACATCCTAAATACACTATATGAAGAGGTTCTTTGAACTCTGAACTTTGAGCCATTTCCTTACCCCTCCCTGCAGTTAGCTTTTTCTTTTTTTTTTCCACATTAAAAAGATTCATCTTATTTACACTTTAGCTTCAGACAAACTTTGATTTACAACACAAGTTTACACCAGTATCATTGCTGCGTAGTCTTCTAGACATAAGAGAAGTGACTCTCCATTCTAGAGAAAGTATTTAAATGCTTACCAGACCTTGCACCACTTCTTGTTTTGTTTTTATTATATCAGACACAAATCTACACAGAATACATGCAACATGGTAAGTTTGCATCATCTGTCTATATTCTTTTAAAAGCCTACATGTGCCATTTGCTATTATACACTATTCCAGAACCAGAACTGTTTTAATGATTTTGAGCAGAAATCCCTCTTTTAAATCCCACTTGGTGTAAGTGACCAGCACACCGACGCCATCTAAATGATCAGTTTGCTCTAGTACCMCGCTCTTTGTCATAGCGGTGTCTAGAACTGTATCTTCATGTCCAGGAAAGAGAAGATCAAGTGGAGTCTGTCTGCACCTCTGATTTCCCTACTATTCTTCCTTTTAAGTTTTGCTTTTCTTATTTAAAGATGCAGATTTGCTGTTTGATTGAACATCTGCTCAAATCCCAGCCATTTACCATACAATTTTACTCCTTTATAGTCTGATTCTTGCTAGTTCAGCAGCTTGTGTCACCAACTGATATGCTTTTGTGCTTTTCTTTCTGTACTGCCTCAGTTTTACTTGCTAGGCCATTAAGCCCAAGGCATTTCTGACTGATGCTCTCATTGACCCATGGGATCTTTTTCTAAACCTTACACTACAGTTGAACTCAGTTCTAGAGCCATGAATAATGACAGAGCACTTACCACGCCCTAAGAGACTACATTCTTTGGGACTGAAGTCATGCACAGAGACGGGCACACAAGACAAGAGTCATGGGTGCTCTTTTACCTTCTGAAACTGGCTGTTCTCAGAAAACATCCAGGGCACAGAGAATGTACGGAAGCAATTCTCATCCATTCCAACAGCTAATACATGGGTAATTGACATACTTAAAGTATTTTTTTCATTATTATTATTATTCCACTGCAGTGKGGGTTCTTTGTAGAATTGATTCTTTCACACATTAATATGTTCCATTTATATTTTTAAAAAAAAAAACAAACAACTTTTTTCCTGGTTTTATGGGATTTTCTTGAGGTCCACTCTGCTGGTTTGCATTCTAGAAAATGCCTCTTTTAATCAAAGAAAAGTGAAAAGCCCCACAGATCAGACTTGTAATATACCTCCCAAACTGACAAACACAACTTTATGACTGGAGGAACAAACATAGTAGCAGAATACTTAGCCAACACCTCTTTGAACTGTCTGGCAGCAAAGCCCTTCACCTCTGCTCTCATTCACACTTCTGCAGCACCACCTAACATTTAGACAAGATGCACATGATGAACGTGACAGCGTGACACTGCACAAAACATATGATGGAAGGGAAGGAAAACAAAGAATCGCAACACCAAACTCCTCCTACCCTCATCAGTGGTGCCTTTTCCCTGCCGCAGCATCAGGGCTAACCATGAACTAACTCAGATTCTCCATGAACCAGAGCACATGGCTCTGCCCAACTGAAGGAAGCAAAGGGCAGATACTGGGGACTGGAAATTAGCATCTGAAGATTACATATGCCAATGACTGAGTGATGCTCACCAAAGTCAGGTGTTCAAAGGAAAACTGAATATGCAGTTTTAAAGCAAAACCTCTATAGTTAGATTAGAACCTCTTTTTCTACAATACAACTTCTTCTACAAGCCCTTCAGAAGATGATTTCATTGTTCAGTATCTGAGGCTTCAGGAAAGGTGAGAGGTAGTCATAAGACAGGCAAGGGTTTTCATGGCTGAGATCACTCAGTACAAGATCACCAGAGAAGGGGTGCAAGAAAAGTAAAAAAACTTTCACTGTCAGGAAGAAGGACAGTACCTCTACACAAATGATTTTTTAAATTTTTTCTTTTAATTGACTGCGGGCCATGTTACTGAAATCAGGACCTGGTAATTTACTCAGATCCAGATGAACTGCTACATCCGAATTTGTCTACTTGTTTTCAGAGCTTCTTGCATCTCCCTCTGCTTAGCTTTGTTGAGGTAGGGATAAACCACGAGCTATTTGGCAAGTTCTACCACATATGAAATAGAGGTTAAAGGCATGGCACTAAGGAGAAAGCATTCAGCCAATTGAGAGGAGGCTAAGGTAAAGCCGGTCTTGCAACTGGGAGAGCGATTTCAGATTATAATTGCTTCCTCCTTTGAGAACTGCAGGGGATTGCCTAAATTACATCAACGCTTTGATGATGTTTAGACAAAAAGGAGTCACTTCATAATGTCCAGATATTCTGAACCAATCCACAGTCTCTTCCTGTGCACTAAAATTCCTCCAGAGGCATGCTACAAACTAAACAGGAAAGTCTAAACCATGTTTGTGATGCTGAGGAATGCACTAATATCCAATCCATACTCCTCAGAAAAGACAACTTACGCTTTCTTATTTGCACTTCTCTAAATTTCTACCCTGTATAAATGAATCACACTTTACCCAGAAAACTATATTTCACTCAAAATTTTTAAAGGAAGAGAACTAATGTATGTGAAAATATTAACTAATAAGCATGGAAGACATGGACAGCATTTGAACATTCTCTAAACACCACTTTAATTAAACTAGATGACATTGGTTTCTTGTACAATACTATCTCAGAGTAGTAGATGTGGAGAGAGGCAACAAATCCTTTCAGAATAAGGTTCAGTCTACCCAGCCCATCACCTTATGAATGCACAGATTCAACCTTCCTACAATACTGAAAGAAGAGAAGATACTTTATTTCATTGAATAGCTTTTTAGAAATAAAAGGGTGGCTTTCAGCATAGAAATGTAACCTTTTAAAGGAACAGCTATGTAATGCTATCTCCAGAAAAAGAAACAGCAGTGCAATCCACTGTATTCACAGTCAAAAAGGACCAATATCCTCCTTTGTTCCCAAGGGTACAAATGGAAAGTTTAAAAAACAATGAATATGTTTAGGTAGCATTTATGCTAAAATCCAGGGGTATGTTAAATGGGCCACGGTCTGGGGACAAACCCATTAAGATAAGAGCAAAAAAGAAAATCACATTCCTAAAACAATCGGGGGGGGGGGGAATGTTTCCTTAGGCATTAGCTTTATTATCTATATTCAGCATAAGCCAAGGAGTTGTTTGCAGTTTCAAAGTTGTTTGTTGTTTGCACTGTGCTCAGAATCATTCTGATCTCAACGCAGAAAAACAAAAAATGTTGACTCTGTGAAGTCACAATAATTACACTGGTTATTGCATTTTCATTACTCCTACACACAGTACTTCTGTCAATTTGTAACAGCCGAAGTACAGCATTTCCAAAGGAAAAGAACTCCCAGATCTGTATAAGCCTGTATACGGGAGACTGAGAAGGGAACAAACCAAACCCAGTGAATATCGTCTCTTCAATAGCTTCAGTTACTGTGCAGAAAATGGTCACGTACCTCTGAATAGAGTAGCCCCATGCCTATTCTTCACTGCTTGAGTTCGTTCTTGTTCACCAGCCTAACAAGTTAATCTCACTCGAAATGTTCTTGAGCTTGTTTGAATCTGGTTAATATTTAACTTAAAAGTATCACTCTTTCTTAAGCTACATTTCCTTTACGTGATTTCTACTTGGTAGCATGAAACAATTGTCTTCAGAAACCCAACCCAGAGAGATAAAACATGAGAACAGCAGCTTACAGGAGACTGACAGAACAAGTTACAACAGAGAAGCATTTTCCTTTGTCATTTTTGCAATAGCAGCTTCCAGTTGCCTAAAAAGGAAAGTAGCAAAACAGGCTGAGGCGCGGAGGAGGGAGAGAGAGGGGAAGAAAACTTCAATAGTGAAGAAAGGGAGGGGGGAAAGAAAAAAAAGCATGAAACCTAAAACTTAAAACAAGTAACTATGAATGGTAGCTAGTTTGCCACCCAAGCTACTTCTGACTAAAACATATCCCAAACCCTCTACGAGAACACCTCAGACACCTACCAGCAAAAGGGAAGCAACGAGATCCCACACCTTTAATGAGAGTTCCCGGTATAATTAGCTTCAGTCTGTTATCAAGTAAGTCAGCCGCTTTTATCACTTTTTGCTCAGTCTTCTCGTCCTAGCCCAGCCCAAACAATTAATATGGTTCATGCTTAACCTGCCAATTTTATAGTCAATTGGTCAATTGCAGTAGAGCTTCCTTGGGAAGAAAATTATTGTTGATGTCACCATCCCTTTTGAGTGTTTATGGCTCTGAAGATGAGATGCAAATAGTATTTCTGTACTACACTCAGACAGTCTTTCCAAGAAAGGCATGCATATTTCAAGTGTCTGCAGCCACCCCAAAATCTCTTTTCCCTTTATAGTTTAAATCCACGTTTCCTATATTTCAAACATATTTTTAAACAAGTTTTGAAACATATGCATGTAACTGTCCATCTTAAGTCCAAGCCCTCTACCTTACATTTAAGAATTTCTATTCCCATGCAATTTTCATATTTATTCTCCAGTGAGGTGGGAGGCCATATAAAATGACTCATATTGTCTCTATACTTCTCTGGTTAAAATAGTATAGCTCCATTGACTGTAGCGTTAGTTTCTTGGCAACAGTTCTAACCTTTCCAATGGCTGTTTACCAGAAGAAAACTAGGTTGGCTTGTAACAGAAACGTACACCACACCTACCAGTGACAAACCTCACTAGGATCCTCCCAATAGATTGATCTCTCAGCAGGCGGTGAATATTCTGTTGGCCTAAAGACATGAAGGAGTGAGTAACACCTCAAAGGTGAAAAGGTATTCCTTGCCAGTGTTTCTTCAGATGCTAAGGGAAGGACATCTTCCTACATCAAATCGCTAGGTTGTTAGAATTTATAAACTACAACTCCTTGAAAGAAACCTCAAATCATTCAGCTGTTCCGTATAACAGCTTAGTAGTTTACTTAATCCTCTCCTAATACCAATATACAAATGCATGTGTCGTGGTTTAACCCCAGCAACTAAGCCCCACCCAGCCGCTTGCTCACTCTCCCCCAGGTGGGACGGGGGAGAGAATCGGAAGGGTAAAAGTGAGAAACTCGTGGGTTGAGATAAAGACAGTTTAATCGGGAAAGCAAAAGCCGCGCACGCAAGCAAAGCAAAACAAGGAATTCATTCACTACTTCCCATGGGCAGGCAGGTGTTCAGCCATCCCCAGGGAAGCAGGGCTCCATCACACATAACRGTTACTTGGGAAGACAAACRCCATCACCCCGAACGTCCCCCACTTCCTTCTTCTTCCCCCAGCCTTATATACTGAGCACGACATCATATGGTATGGAATACCCCATTGGCCAGCTGGCCTAGCTGTCCCGGCTATGCTCCCTCCCAGCTTCTTGTGCACCTCACAGAGCATGTGAGCTGAAAAGTCCTTGGGACGTAGACTACCTAGCAACAACTAAAACCATTAGTGTGTTATCAACATTCTTCTTATACTAAATCCAAAACATAGCACTATACCAACTACTAGAAAGAAAATTAATTCTATCCCAGCCAAACCAGGACAGCATGATAACAAGGAAAGGTATTAAAAAAAAAACAAAAAAAAAACCACCAAACCAAAACAAAAAACCCTCCACAAAGCACAGTATTAGCTGCAGGCATCACCTTTCCCAGGACASTATAAATTACTACCTAATCCAGCATCACATCTCTGGCCCTCTTGAAAATCACTTAAGAGATTACTGCAGTCAGAGCTTTAGCTGGAGAACAGGTAAGCAACCCAACAGTGATGAGACTTATGCAAATTTATGCAGTCACAGGTTCACTTCTGCTTCACATATTGCTTTAGTGTTCTTTACCATGCCTATGAGTGAGGATTTGAATCCAGAAAGTTTTAATCTTTGATTGCTGAGTAAGTCTTTTTTTCTCCAAAATGTGCCAAGTCTCAGTGCATGGGCAAACTGTCACCTACTCAGTCTGTGTAGGAAATGTGATTCTTACTTCCTGAAAGAATTTAACAACACTTAAGAAGTTTCACATGAGCCAGAAGTGTACCAAGAGTTTATCAGAAGGGCCTTCACCAGAGAAAGAATAAGGGCAACTCACTTTTTAAACTAAATATCAATTACACTTCAGAACAGCACGTTCAAAAAAAGGCATGGAAGATCATTTATCTTTTTAATTTCCAAGCACTATAGATCATATTGCTCCAAATGGCATGAATTACACAACCCTCAGTAGAGAGACCGAGCTGAGTGGTGCGGTCGACACGCCTGAGGGACGGGATGCCATCCAGAGGGACCTGGACAAACTTGAGAAGTGGGCCTGTGTGAACCTCGTGAGGTTCAACAAGGCCAAGTGCAAGGTCCTGCACCTGGGATGAGGCAACCCCCTGTATCAGTACAGGCTGGGGGATGAAGGGATTGAGAGCAGCCCTACCAAGAAGGACTTGGGGGTACTGGTGGATGAAAAGCTGGACATGAGCCGGCAAGGTGCGCTCGCAGCCCAGAAGGCCAACCGTACCCTGGGCCGCATCAAAAGAAGCGTGGCCAGCAGGTCGAGGGAGGGGATTCTGCCCCTCTACTCCGCTCTGGTGGGACGCACCTGGAGTACACAGGTTATACGCCTCTTTATCTCTCCTGCTCCATGGTGCAGTCTGGTCTTTCAGAATGTCATGCAACAGTGCTGTTTATCATAAAATAACTCCACCCCTTAAATACTGCCAAAGCAGCGCTTAAACGTGCTCTCCTATATATGCAGACATCACACAATACTCTACTGCTGTTCGTAAGTGAATTTTTATTTCCCTTTATCGGCACAGGTTTCTGCCAGTGAATCAGTCTGCTAGTGGAGACAGACTAGGAACTGCAGCAAGCAGGAACACAAGCAAGGCAGTCAAAGCAGAGGTAAGTTGCTTGTACTTTAATGGTCTCTTTCTCTGTTGCCTGTCTTCATAAAGATGTGCAGTCTTGCTTTTGTGCAGTTGCATGTCGCACTAGACAGCCTGCATCCTTTCTGATCTGCAAGGCTGTTATTATGCATCAAAGTGCATGTTTGCTGAAGTTGAGGAGAGGAAGAAGTCTTTGACCTGCACAAATGGGAAAAAGGAGTAACTGACGGTTTCATTTTGTCTACTTGTGTTGTTTTTTTTCCTAAGGATGTCACTGTGGATGCTTGAAAACCTTGGTATTGAAAGCATGTGCATAAATTGGACATTTTCCTTCCACAGTTTCAAATGCATTTAAGCTTTCCTAGTAAGTTAACCAGGAGATTCTGGTACCTGCTAGCCACATTAACTGCTCTGGTGCCTTTCTGTCTCATTTATAGTGTATGTGAAAAAAATATTATGACTCTCTCTGCATTGCCTCAACCAGTCTTGGTAGTGATTTGAAAACAAGCTGAGACATTAGCATAAAATTTTCTTCCCAAATGAGATTCCCCCTGCAGGG
>JASVER010000196.1:919862-967869 GCA_030449065.1 Oceanodroma leucorhoa | reverse complement strand
GAGATTCAACAAGGCCAAGTGCCGGGTCCTGCACTTGGGTCACAACAACCCCAGGCAACGCTACAGGCTTGGGGAAGAGTGGCTGGAAAGCTGCCTGGCGGAAAAGGACCTGGGGGTGTCGGTCGACAGCCAGCTGAACATGAGCCGGCAGTGTGCCCAGGTGGCCAAGGCGGCCAACAGCATCCTGGCCTGTATCAGAAATAGTGTGGCCAGCAGGTGTAGGGAGGTCATTGTGCCCCTGTACTCGGCACTGGTGAGACCGCACCTCGAATACTGTGTTCAGTTTTGGGCCCCTCACTACAAGAAGGACATTGAGGTGCTGGAGCGTGTGCAGAGAAGGGCAACAAAGCTGGTGAAGGGTCTGGAGAACAAGTCTTATGAGGAGCGGCTGAGGGAACTGGGGTTGTTTAGCCTGGAGAAAAGGAGGCTGAGGGGAGACCTTATCGCTCTCTACAACTACCTGAAAGGAGGTTGTAGCGAGGTGGGTGTTGGTCTCTTCTCCCAAGTAACAAGTGATAGGATGAGAGGAAATGGCCTCAAGTTGCACCAGGGGAGGTTTAGACTGGATATTAGGAAAAACTTCTTCACCAAAAGGGTAGTCAAGCATTGGAACAGGCTGCCCAGGGAAGTGGCTGAGTCACCATCCCTGGAGGTGTTTAAAAGACATGTAGATGTGGTGCTTAGGGTCATGGTTTAGTGGTGGGCTTGGCAGTGCTAGGTTAACGGTTGGACCTGGTGATCTTTTCCAGCCTAAATGATTCTATGATTCTATGTTTGTCCAGCTGTGTGCAAAGGTGTTTACTTAAGATATATGAGGAGTCAAAGACAAAGCTTAGTCTAAAGTACTTCTGGTATTTTTTTGAAGTTGAGCAAACAACCCTACTCAGCAAGCCTGTTTTAATTTTCACCTTTCTAATGATTTTATCTTCGCCTTGTGTTGTTGAAAAAGTTTTAACTGGAGAAATAACGCATTAGTAAAATTTCAAGCAAAAACCTCATAGGATTCGCTTTAAAAATAATTCAACTTCTGTGGCATGCAGTGAAGTAGTACTGAGACTGTATCGTGACACAACTGGACCTGTTCTTATATTTACATACATACTTTGCAGGTAATTGTGTGCCTCAGGTCTGTGTTTCTGTGTGGATTTTTTCCCTGTTTCAGAGGGAGGAGGATGTGCAAGTACGCATAACTAATGTGAAATTAAGCTATTCTTTAGCATTGACCTCCTTTAGTTTGAAGCCAACCTTGTTCTATTCTAAATGGTAATTTCTTCCTTCTTTAGGTGAATGGAACCAGAACCTTTTCCATTAACTTTGTAGGGGCTTCCATGGACAGATAGAGGGTGCTGAGTGAATATTTTAAGGAAGGGGGAGAAAGGAAGGAAAAAAACCCAACCAAACAGAAAAACTCCACGTATCTGAACAAAAAGGTTTATCTATACATTGAGATATCACCTCATTATGGCTCTGGTTGACTATAAAAAGAGGCATGGTTGCATAATATAGTTGCAGACCCCTTAACTATAGATATCTGCAGTTAAGTGAGACACATGCCACCTCTGCGACCAAAGTAACCCTTCAGAAGGAAGTCTGCAATACATACTGAAGCCTTGCAGAGTTAAGACTCTAGTGTGCATCAGGAAAAAGCTCTTCTGAACTGGCACACAGACTGGAGACTAGAAATGTCAGAGCTGAGAGAGAGGAGACAAGGTGGAGTGAGGTGAGCTGCAGTAGGCAGGGTGTGCTCTGTTAACCTTTTGCTCATGCTGATGACCAAAAGCTTAAAGTTGCTGTATAAGATAAAGAGTCAGGAAAATATCCTTTCCTCGTTGAATTTCAGGAATTCAGTGTCTAAGGAAGAGATCCAGCAAGGGGAGCGATACAAAGTGACCCAATAAGTACAGCAGCTCTCTGTTCAGCATCTTACCTGAACTGATGAATGAAGTGTGAAGGTTTTGGAGAAGCCTGAGGGCAGGAGGATGTACTAGTCAGGCAGTATACAACGTAGATTTGCACAATAGAATTTGCTGTTGGGATAAAAGGAGATGAGGATGTAGGAGAGAAGGAAGTGGAGAGGTTTTAACTATGCCTGAAGAATTCAGGTCAGGGGAAAAAAGTCAAATATGGCATGTGACGGGAAGAGAGAAGTGGTGGGAAAAAACTAAGAGAGGGAAGTAGGTTACATGTAACACAGTTTCACAGGGACTTCTGGCAGAACTTATTTTATTTCATTTTCTGCTTTCCAATGGTACACCTGTTGGCCTAGTTGTTGACATGCCTCAGAAGACTTTGCTAGGTACCTATCTGAAGGGAACATGCATAAATTATGATCTAATTTATGTCTGTGAAAAGGAGCGTGCTCGCTTGGTTAGTGTAGGGGACTGGATCTCTTCAGCTCTTCCACTGACTCACCAAGCCTCAGGGGATGGTAGGACGAATACTAACTCCTGTTTTACCCCAGATGGGGGTAGGGAGGCTCCACTGACACCTGAAGTATGTTTTGGAACAAGTCAGCTGTCTCATATGTCACTTATAGCCAAATTTCTGATTCAGTACAGATTTACTTACCATATATCTTTTTTTTTTCTCTTCCAGTTACTATTTCTTCAACTGCAGAAAAAGGTAATTTTTTTTTTTGAAATGTGAATAGTTTTGTTGCACACAAGTCTTAAGGGACATTGAATTTACATGTATCCTTTACGTGTAAGCTCTGTGTGGTGAGTAGATTAGCGCTAAGAAACAAGGTAAATACTGTGAGGTTGAGTCTATTTAGCTCCTAGTACCACAAGCTTGGGATGATGACAAGACCTGTGAGTAATGCAACTGTGATTTAGGTTTGCAAATATTTTTAAATGGGTGCCTTCTAAGAACAGAAAAAGGAGAAGAGAGGAGGAACTGCAGCAGATCCACAAGTCCATTTTCTGTTTATTCCTGAACACACCCTGTGACTTGAAAGACTTCTGGAAGAAGAAGAATTGTTGTTCTACTGCTTGCTGTTTTTCAAACAGCTTACCAAATTCTTCAGAACTCCATTCTTGAGGACTGGTTAGAACTGTGCAAAACACAACCATTTCAAAGATGGCTGCACATTATAATTTTAAATTTCCAAGTCAAGTGGTTAAGGCCTTGTTTTGACAAACTTTACTTAAGTCTTCTATTGGCTTTGGCAAGTATATGCCACAGTGGGCAGTACTTAGAGATACAAACTGACCAAAAAAATTCCAGCATTCTTGCTCTGCCACTTCTTTTAATTGTGAACAAAAACTAGTCTAAAGGATAATTCAATTCCAGAAGTTCAAAATGGTTTTTTTTAATAAAACTTTTTTTTTTTCCTTTAGAAATACAAGTTATTAATGGGATATTTGTTTGGGAGTTATTTCAGCTTATGGCAGAACATGAGTGGTAGATTAAACATAAATTTGCATTTTGACTATCCACAGAGGGCTGTCTTCAGAGTGTGAGACCACTGGTAAGAGGCTCTCATCTCTTAAATATTTTTGCAAAAGAGCATAGAATTTGGAGCTAATCTAGCAGTTTTCTTCCTGGTGGGGAACATCCAGGAGAACACTGTGAAAGGAAGGAACCTTGATGGAATCTGTCATCTTTCATCCTCTAATGAAGAGGTGAAAGAAACCTCCAAAATAAACTGTAAGCCATTCAAGATGGGAGCTGTGTCTTACCCTGGGTTTTTACATCACATTACACAGCTGGGCTTCACCTAGATTTCACAAAATTCTACAGACTGATGCTGTGCTTTACTGTTGACCTGTATATGAATAAGTTTTACTTTCTGGTTTCTTCCGGAAAGGCAAGACCCATGTCGCAGTTAAGGAAGCCTGGCAGAGCAATGATGTTGGTGTTGCATAGTCAGAGATCTGGCTTTAATACAAATGTGGTGCCTGTCTGACTGCAGCAGGTGCTCTTAAATCTACCAGAGAAGAAAAATGCTTGATTAATTAATGAGACTGGCAGAATAGTTGGAACCTGACGGTTAGGCTTTTAATACCTGTCACCTGCATGCTTTTTGCACTTTCAATTCTAAAGCATGTCACAGGCATCCTGCATGCATGAATTTCTTTACCATGGAGGTTGATCTTAAAATGAGATGTGAAGTCTTTTTTTCATTTGAAATGAAAGCTATCATAAGTTGTATAACATTCTTATAAACTAATTCACAATAGCCAGGAAATAACATCAGAAGAGTCAAAAGGCCAAAGTACCAGTAACATTGCTATGTAAATCAGTAATGTGCATCTTGGCAAACATACTTTGCTCCATATTTCAGTGTACTGTGTTCAAATCCTTTTATTCCAGTACTTAATTGCAACTTTTGATTAAATTAGTGATGATTTCTTCACCCCATTAAGGCTAATTGTTTCTTTGTAATTTCATATTCTTGTCTAGATTTATATCCATTAGGATAGGGGAATAAAGTCAACTCTGAATCTCTCTTAACAATATAATATACTTCTGTTATATATTATTACCTCTCTGTAATCTGACTCTGTCTTGGAAGTAGTGTTAAGAATGATTCAGAAAAGGATGTTAAGGGCAAATCTTAGGAGGACTTAGCATATTTTAGGAGGATGCTAAGAGCATGTCTTAACACATTGTCCTCTTGAGGGCATAAATTATGGTCTAATATGCATCAGTGCCTTTAAAGAGAAGTGACTTCACTTGTCACAACATGGCACCAAGAATCCTGGATTCCCTTAGCTTAGCCAGGACTTCCTCATGACTCTGAGTCTGGATAAACTGGCAGATATTGGGGCTTGAGGTTTTTGACATATTTTCTGTCTAGCTTGTAATTACAAGAAAATGAGCTGAATAGGAATGAAGCTGGTTTATATTTATACTGGAAACTGATGCAAGATGTTTCAGGGAGTAGTCTGCAGAGGAGATACTGCTACCCAAAATGGAGGGTAGATGGATGGCCAAAGTAAAGCCGTCAAAAATGGTATCTTTCCTCCCTCTCATTTCTTGGGGAGCACTGACAGGACAGATACCTGTAATTACAGTAGGAATGGCAGCACAGGAGTGGGATAAGAAGCAAGAATTTATTCAGTGCCAGGCTAGTATGGACTGCCGATTGCAGGCTGTTTCTCCTCTAGCCCGGGTGGTGCTTATCACTGGAACAGCTGTGAAAGTCTTCCTCTTCCCTGAGGACAGGCCCTTGGCTTTTAATGATGGTGACAGATTGCAAGATCTCAGTTACTGCAAGAGTGCAAGAACACTTTAACAGTTGCCTCTTTCTAGTGAATACTGGTAGCACTGGCACAGATCCGTACCCTTGCTGCAGCCAGCCTTGGTGCCTGTTATTTTGTGTGTTGGTGGGGCGTTTACAGCCTGTGACAAGACTTTGAGGTTCTGCTGCTTGAAGTATTGTGTGTGCACTAAAAATAATCCTTCAGAAGGATTTGAATTCTGGGGGTGATTTTTATGGACAGAATAGAACTGTTTACTGTGTAAGTTAGTTTTGCTGTGTCTTGCCCTCCCCTGTATCTCATGTCCTCTTTCCTTCTATTCAATTCCTCTCACCCTCTTCTCCCCCGAAGCTCTGATCTGTGCAGCTGATTCCACTCCAATTTTGTCTCCATTTCTCCTCTTTTTCCAAACCATTTTCTCATGCTTTAATTGCTTAACCGCATTATGTTTGAATGTGTATAGTATGTTTTTAATAAAAGACTATTTCTAATTATGCAGTGTCTAGTACAGTGATACACAGTTTTAGGATGGCTTTAGAAACAGGTTTTGTTTCTTGTACTTTCAGTCAGCTCCACAGCTGAAAATTTGCCAGATCTGTCTGTAAGGCTGGAGGAGTCAGAGGCAAAGGTAAAAAGCATAGTTCTCTGAAGAAAGCTCAGATACAGTTTGTTTGGGTTTTTTAGTGTAACAAGCAATGAAAATCCTGATAGATGATAAATTAAGACCACATCTTCTGTGACTGTGCACATGCATTTTCTGAGCTGTTGGAAATTCCCAAAGTTTCGAGCCTGTTCTGCCATCCATGGAGTATGTCATAGAGCTTCTTGAAGGACTCTCTTTATGTGCATGGGAAAGTAGGTCAAGTTTCCTTCTTCCTGCAGCTGAAGATAAGTGAAGATAATGTAAATATTTAATATGACGTCTTTTCTAAGGCTTGCTGTTCTGGCACAACTGATCTGTTTCCTCTTGACAAGTGGTAAAAGAAACTGTAAGAGGAAACAAGATTGGAAGAAGCTTCCTGGGTCATAAGGTCTGGGTCTCTGGTCTTTAAGGCAACCATATCACACAGACCCATTCATAAATTGATTGAGCTCCCTACTAAAGCCACCTACATTTTGTTGCCACTGTGACTATAATAGCAGGACTCTTCCAAATTATATTCCTGTGATGACTTGAAAGAAGGTGCCCAGACAATTTTTAACTCGCAGACAGCTCTCATCTCAGAATGCAGTCCTCTCCAAACTCCTGGTTTGGAGTTTTTACTCATTGATGACCAGTGCCGTCTACAATGGCACAATACTGTGCTGTTTCTATTAGAAGTAGAAATTAAATTCTGTAGGTCAGTTATCAAATACTTTACTATAATCTAGAATGGAATTGTATCATCTTCTTTATCCAAAAAGGTTAGTCACTTATATGCCACAGATGAAGTGATGTTCAGTTCTGAGTTTGTTTTGTTTTGTTTGTTTGTTTTCCTACAAAGTCTGTTTTGGAATCGTACATAAAAGGTTATTATTTCCTTGAGGAATAGCAACCATCAACTCCTAGAGTGCTAAGTCTACCCGAGCAAGAGGGTTTAATATAACTTAATCAGGTGATTCATAGTGTAGTAGTTTAGCCCTCATGAAAGATCAGGGGTTTTATTTCTTGTTCTTTTCAGCTATATTCACCGAACTCTTACTTGTATTTTATTGCAGTTGTCTACCTTGTGGTTTTTCATCTGTCATTTGTCATGTTTGTATGGTCCTATTGGAAGACAATTTTCACATCTCCTGCATCCCCCTCTAATGAGGTAAATATAATGTCAGAAAAATGTCAATGCCTTTTTTATAAATAGCTGAACTGTTTTCAGTGATGAAACTTGTTTGCAGTACTGCATGATTCACCTTTCGCTTCTCATTTTCTAAAATAGAATAGCATGACAGTGTATCATGAATGAAAAATATCAAATTACTCTTAAAATACTGTATACTTTGTGTAATGAAATTTCCTTATATGAAATGCACATTTAATTCACCACAGGTTTGACAGTCATGCACAGTGCTTTGCTATGAAGTATCTTGCTTGAAACCTGGAATTTTTAAAACCGATAAATCAAATACAGTGACAACATTTTTATATTTCCATTTTAGGCAGTTTTGACCTTTGGGTAAGAAAAAGTAGTAGTGCAATGTATACTCAACCTGGAGGACTGAACCACTTACTACTAAGTCAAGGGTTAAGGTTTAGTGACAATTGAGAATTAAATACATAAAAGAGATTTACATAATGGCAAAAGAATGCATGATGACTGTAAGAAGTTTTGTTTTGAAAAAGAACAGTATTATTTGCAGTAAGTCTGAGATGGATTGCCTTGTTTTCTATTTTCTCTGAGGTGTGTGTGTGTAAGGATTAAATACTTGCACCAAATTTAAAATAATTCCCTTCCCTTCCTTGGTTTTATAAAGCTTTTAAATTGGCTAAACTGTTTGAGGCTTTGGTTGCTCTATGGGGGCTGAATTTTTATTCTGTTTTTGGCAAGACCGACTTTCAGTGCTAATGTCAACCTTAAACATTTTTGAGAAGAGTTAAAACCATGCTTCTAAGGAAAAGCAAACACTGCTCTGCAGTGCTTAATTATGGCTTAGAGATCTGTATCTTAGAAGGCTACAGAATATAAAGTGAAAAAAGCTAATGACTATTCTGCTGTTTAGCTGAGCAAAATGAGTAGTACTGAATTGTTAAACCTAAAAATTCAAAGGGACTTGTCTTCAGGGTGGTTTGTTTCGGCTTTATCTGGGATGGTTCTGCAGGAAAATGATAAAGTTAAGCAGGTTAGCTAATGTGGTTGGAACCGTGTTATTCCAGGATTTGTAAAGCTATATGAACTAGAGCTGCTCATAAAGCTAATGCCTAGTAACTTTTACTGTCTGCTTGAATTCTTCAATAATAGAAAACATCTTCTGACAGTACTTACCTCGTAGTTACAGTAATCTTGTAGCAAACTTCTCATATTCAGTGAGTGAAAGGGATGGTTTGGGCATATGGCATGTAATGAATATTTCCTACATCAAGTGTGGGGGTAGATCAGATTTAATACAATTTTCTTCTACAGCTAGCTTTAAAAAGAAAAAACCCAACCCACAACAACAACAAACAACAAAAAACACACACACCAAAAAACCCCACAAAAACCAACTAACCAAAAAACTACATCAACACTTTTTTTCTCTCTGGCCGGGTCCCTTCTGTTCATGTACCAGTGAGTAATTTGTGCTGGTTTTACTTAAAAACAAAACCTGACTTCAGAATCTTCCCATTGTATGAGAGTGTAAACGTATATATTTTTAGTCATTCAAACTAGCCATTCTTGCAAAACAAATACCATCCTGTGATCTTACTATTGCACTAAAAAAAGATTCTGCAGCTGCTGTTGTCTTAGTGTAATCCCTGTACATTTGTCATAAGAAAGAACAATCAACATTATACAAGATCCAGAAAGAGGAAGGAAACAAAGGGACTCTTTCTGTTTTCAATAAGAACTGCTGGAACCTCATTGGAAATTCTGTTAGCTATGTGGTAACAGACAACTTTTGATGTCTTTGAACATATCCTGCCATTGTCCAAAGAGGCTGTGGTCTCGTGGCCCTGTTAATTTCTGAAATTAGAACAGAAATATAGCTGTTCGGAAAACCAAAATCCTGTCCAGGATTTTTGGAGTAATATTATGATGTTACTTGGACAAATAAAAAAAGTTTTAAATCTTGTGATTTAGTTCCTTTTCTGTGCATTAATGGCTTGCTATAGAAATGTAATTTAGAAGTAGTATTTCACGTTTAATACCGCTTCTGCTTGATTGCAGATGCCTTGTCATGGAGACAGGCATTTGGTCACCTAGCAGACTCGCAAGGGCAATAGGGAGGAAGGCATATTGCACCGCTGTTTGCGGGCATGATGCTTCATATCTGTCTTAAACTTTTTATGTGAGCATCTCCAGTTTTCATATTTGAGTAAATATCTAGCTTAGAGATGGATATTAAAAAATGAGGTCAAACTCTTGGTGGTGACTGAATTTCACTCTTCACATAGATTGATCCTAGTTTCTGATTATTTAAAAGGGGATTATGTTTCACGTTTCACCCTTGAATGGTGGGTAGGCTCAATAACTGGGATGATACTATTTGTAACAGGAGACTTAACTAGATTCTGTGAGATGTGAGGCAGCTTATTTGCATTCCGGGTTAGGAAATAACGCAGAGAAATTGCAGCAATGTCTTACTGCTTCCTCCTTTCTGTAAGTGGAGTCTTCATTGTTGCTTGCCAACTGACTGTAATCCAAAAGAGGAAAAAGTATAGGATGAGAGGAAAATCCATGTGAAATAATCATACACATGTTCTTCGTAGGAAAATATGGTCATATTAAACCACACTAAGCCAATTTTTGTTCCAGTTGCACACACAGCATTTTCCACTCACTACTATGAATACTTTGTCTATGTGTGCTCATAAAAAGGGCTCTTGTAGTCCATGGGGGAATCTCAGACTTTAAAAGTGCTTCAAAACAGAAAAATACCAAGGGAAATAGTGAGTTCAGCCCCAGCTCCGCAGGGGCTTGTCTGCACACTGGGTTTTGTGGGGCTTAATGGTAAAGTTCATAATTTCAGTGGATACCAAACTGAGTGTTTCACAAGTGAGTAAAAGCTCTCCAGGTTCTTCTGGTAAAGCTCTACATTTCAGTGAGGCTTCAACAGGAATGTTCCTCGTGCTTTACTCAGAATTGTAACTCTCTCTGAAACTGTAAAGTCTTTGCTGAAGTTGCTTTCAATACAGCTCATGGATTTTGAGACTAGTGCTGACTACTCCCAAATAAAAATTCAGGTTAAACTCTTTCAACTTCTGTGCTGAAGCCATGAAGCCGCAACTCCCTTCCCCCTCACCCCCTGGCTTGTACCTCTCTCTAAATCAGAGAGAGGAAGTGGGATGAGAGGACTTTGGTACCCTGTAGCAGCAAAGGACTGTTGCACCTTCCTCTTGTTCACAAATCACTTTAATTTAACTCCTGATAAGCGTAAAGGAAAGGTTATGCCTTCTTAAAACTCTCATGACTCTCTGACTTCTTTTGTGTTGAAGGGAAAATGCCATAGATGGTGGAACAGGGAGAAAGATTATTTTATTTAAAATACGCCCAGGACCATCATAGAGTTTTGAGGATCTCCTGTAATTCCTGTAGCATTCTATTTTTCTTTTTGTGGGGTTTTCTGGGTCGGTGGGTGGGGGTTGTCCAAAGGCATAGGATTAAGATACATAAGGTCTTTTCCTTGGAGCTTGACCAGAACACAAAGTAATAATTAATCTCTTCCCTTTATTCCATTTTCTCCCTCCCTCCTAGTTCTGCTTGTCAAAAGCTGATAAAGAACAATATGAAAAAGAAGAGAGACCAGAATCCCAGCAGGAGATTTTGAGAAGAGCTGCTAAAGACTTGCCTATCTATACTACAACAGCATCGAGAGGTGAGATATAAAGATAATTCTGTGCTCCTGAAGCTGCTAGTTTAATTTAGTGAAATTCATTTGATGTCACTGAATGAACAATCTATTAAGCATATATTGCACAGGCCATGACTTTGATCTGTTATTTGTTTGGGCTTTGTGGTTTTTTTTCCCCCAAGAGGAAACTGGAGTCCTTTGTCTGGGGATCTCAACATGTAGCCAGTATTTGGAATTAAAAAAAAAAAAAATCCTCTTCTAGCAAGCAGGTAGATGATAACATTTATCTCTAATTGTGGCTATAAAAAATAAGCACAGCAAAGAAATACAGCTAGAAATAGAGAAAATTCAACTTTTTACTCAATTTTATAATAATTTATATTCCCCTTTAAACTTCTTTTTCCGAGCTGTATCAATTCAGCAGGAGGAGAAACATCATACTTAAGGCTAGAATTTAAGAATGAATAAATGTTGTTTCATTCCCATCTGTAATTCAGTGCAAAGCTAGTTATGGGCTATTTCTGTATTTGCCTTTAATACATATAGGCATTTTTATTCCAACTTCTATATGAATGATCTGTGAAACTGCTGTCATACATATGTATAGTCTTAAAAAATCTAGCTTTTATATGTATATATATGTTTCTCTTTCAAGAAACTAGCAATGCTGTAGAGTTTTCCAAAAGCATAAATTTTGGTAACAGTTATTCTGAGTAGTTTACTGTGACTTTCCAAACAAAGTCTAAGGACACCTAGCTTTTTTGAATACTCGCCTCCCTTTCAGGAAATCCCAGTCTTAAGTTCCTGGAGTGGTCTGGGAAGCTCTTGCCAGCTCTTAGCAGTTCTGCCCAGCTGTAGGTGTTGGCTTTCTTCCTTTCAAACTGCCTGTGCTGGTGTCTCATTTCCATTGAGAAGAGCCTGAAGGCTTGTTTAAAAATATTCAGGAAAGATGAGGAAGAGCTAATTTACTGAACAGTCTGCTAGATCACTATTTGCTGAAGAGCATAGCTAATGCAGAAGGTTGGCTTGCTGAATGAATATAGTTTCACAATGGGATGCCCGAGTACCCTGTCCAGAGGTGAAAGAAAGCAAGTGATGGGGGATCAGAGCGAGAGGATGAGGAATGGGAAGACTGGGGAGCCAAAGAGTAAATGGAAATGGACTCAGTACAGTAGTAGTAGATGGAAATGTTTTAAATACTTTCGTATGTTACATTTCTTAAAAAACTCAAAAGTACATATCGTATGAAAGTAGGCACATGAAGGTCTCTGAGAGTAGGTGGGGCAGGGGAGGGCAGGAAGCTCTTTAAGATTCAGTTCATGTCAAGGGGGAAAACCTTTGTAACATTAAATGAGTTCTAATGACTTGACCCTTGCCACTTGAATGCAGCAATCAGATACTGTGATCGATGCCAGCTAATCAAACCTGATCGCTGCCACCACTGTTCTGCATGCGACATGTAAGTTACTGAATCTGAAATGACGGATTTTCTCTCTCCTGCGATAATCACTTTAGTGTGTTCATGTCTTCAGTGTGTCAGCCCTTGCATAACAGCAGGTTTTACTATTTGTTCCTCTCTCAGACCCTCAGTACCTGGATTTCATGAAAGAGCAAAGTTCCTTCTGTTGGTGCAATATTATTATTGCAGCTCCATTGTCCAAAGTGGCAGAACTTCTTAGGAAACCTGCTTGTAGCTTTTTAGGAAACCTGCTTATATTAAAAAAAAAAAAAAATATTAAAAAATCAGCAATTAAAAGTAAGGAAAGGCATGTCTGAGATACCAGCACAGCACATGCTTATTATAGAACTCTTTTATCATATCTTGCTTCTGCAGCCTTGAAACAGATGTGTGCTACTAATAATGCTAAAAATCTTTATCTCAAAGATTGACAGTGCAATTACATGCCTTAACCATTTCAAAGACATCACTGCTATTCCCTAACCTCATTCTGAATCATCAGAGAATTCTATAAGGGCACTGAAGACTGAGGCTATGAGTGAGACTTCAGTAGGCTGAGCTTGAGGAAATCTAGTTAACTGAAGAACCTAATATACATCTTTTGGCTAAAATTAAATTTATTAGCAAATACAATGAATGTCTGTGTGTCTGAAATGTCTAGTATCTGTTCTTATATTAAAACTGGATGAAAATGGCATGTGGACTATTCCAGTCACCCACTGTGCTGCTCTTTTCCTCAATTAGCTTTAAAAAACAAACAAAAAAGGTAGCAAAAATAGCCCTGAGGCAGACTTAGTTGAAGTGAATGCCAGGCTAACATACCTTATCCACACAACTCTGAAGGGTCCTTTGGATTTATTTTCTCTCAACGTGCACATAAAACTAGTGTGGCTTAATGAACTGTACACGGTGTTGCTCAGTAATGCTCCCCATGTTAATTTAAGAGACACTCTTCCTAACTTTTCTGAATCTCACTTGGTCCTTTTGGGTGAAAGGTTGGCTGCTATAATACGGAGAATCAGAATGATTGCGAAGGACTTGAAAAAGATACAATGGGGCAAAATACTTAAAAAAAAAAAAAAAAAAACAACAAAAAAAACCCCAAAAACAACAAAACAAAAAAAAAAACCACCCCCAAACCTGTAGAAGCTAAAAGTATGTGTCTTAAAAAGAAAATGTATTTTTTGCTTTAACTTGGTGGAAATTATCTCTTTCAGATGTGTATTAAAAATGGACCACCACTGTCCATGGTAAGTTTATAAAACAAAAAAACACATCGGTATAATAATGATGAATTAGATCCTACATGATGAATTAAATGCTGCTTCAAAAATGCAACCTTGAAGTAAAACTTGATTTTCACATAATTTCTTGAGGCTTTAACATGTGAAAATAAATCTTGTTCTTAATGTGTGTTGCAACATAGAGTTGTAGGCCCAGTAGCCCAAATCATGCAGTAGGCATGTAGGCCCAGTAGCCCAAATCTCCTTATATAGAGAAACCCTGGTGTTAATGAGACCTATGAGAAATGACATTTCTTTCTTCTGTTTAGTTTGGTGTTGTTACCAGGAGAGGAAATACACACTACACTGTGAAAATCAGTTCTTGATTCTAGATGATACGTAAGACCCACTCAGACAGTTACTCTTCTGCAGTTTGTATTCACTGATAGTCAATAAAAATATGATCTGCTGTCACTATAAAAATACTGCTATCAGTAGTTGACTTGAAGGTGGGTTTGTAACCAAAGCAACATCCACTGAAATTGATGGAGGGAATCATATTATCTTCCGCTATTACTGCAGTTAGTTCATACTGTGTGAGACGCTTCCTATACAGACTGTATGTACCATACGCTTTGCCAGCTCATGTCCTGTCCTGTAGAACTTCATGGGGGGCGAAATTTATGTGAGGGGCCCACATCATTTGGCCTGAGGAAAGAGACTTCCTTCAAAATGGTGGCTTAAAATGCTTCTGAAACACTAGCGCCAGACTGTTTTGGACATACCACTAACATCATACACATGTTATGCTCTGCAAAAGCTGAATGTATTGTTTTTTATTTTATTTTATTTTTTGTATATCATAGTAACCTCTTTCTCTTTCCCCTCCTTCTAGGGTGAATAATTGTGTGGGATTTTCTAACTACAAATTCTTCCTCCTGTTTTTAATGTATTCCTTACTGTACTGTCTGTTTGTTGCTGCTACAGTCTTGCAGTACTTCATAAAGTTTTGGACAGTAAGTTCTAAAGCTTTTTTTTGTTGTTCATTTGTTTAATCCTGCATGTGTTACTGGAGGCTGCATCAGCATGTTGTCACTCACCATTTACTCTGTTCCATAGTTCATTGCCATTAACAGCATCAATTGAAGTGACTGAAGCAGGAGAACCTTCCAAGTATTAATGAATTAAATGTATTACACTGCCCAGGATGAGTAATTGGGGGAAGAAGTTCTGATGAGGACACTGTGCAATTTCTCTGCTCCATCAAAATCGAGTGGCGCAGCTCAGGGTTTTTTTTAGGCTATTAGATATAGACATGTAGATATAGAAAGAACTGGCTATATCAAACAATTACATATATATATATATGTATGTGTATATACATGTATACACACACATGTATGCATAAAATTACTGACAAACTTGAAATAGAAATAACAATTTTGTATCTTTCTAGACTTGTCTATGGATAATCTGCTACCAGATAAGGCAGATTAATTTCTCAGGAACTGACCGAGCTCTGTTTTGGAGTCCCTACGTAGGCGTGTCTGAACTTCATACTAGTGGCTTTTATCAATCTGATATGAGTAGAATGCTAAGATATGTACAGTGTTAATGATATACATCTTCCCTGCAACTACTATCAGTTGTCAAATGATTGATATACATATATGCATCTTAGTAGATTTAATAACATTTATGTGAAGGGCAACCATCCTTGTACATCAGTGTTATATTCCTCCTATCAGTTTTGTTCCAGTCACATTCCAGGCTGAACAGTGTCTTCTGCTGTTGTTCCCTTTCATCTCCAAAACCTTGTACTGTGCCTTCCTGTCTCTTGACAGAAGAGCTAGTGTCAGAATTCCTTTAATCAGTTTCCATTAACTAGCATGGGCAAATCACTGTAAGTGGAAGGCTCTCCATCACATCTTTGTAAGTAAATAACAGCACATATTTCTTAGATGCTAGCTGCTGTCAGAGTAACTGGGAAAAGCAGTTACTACCTGTAGCTATAGAAATAATCTTTATTGGAGCAAAAAGATGTTGCCATGTCAGGGTATGAGAAGTTTGGTCATGTATTCAGAATAGCTGTACTTTGAGACAGTTGGTATTAGACAGGTAAGATAAATGGTGCAAAAAGTATGTTTGTGTTCATCTAAGCCTATGGGTCTGATCTGCCACAGTACTTTGTTTCTCTTAGTCTGTCAGTTTTGTATAGCGGCCTGTCACTGGAGAGCAAGGAACTGTGTGGGAATTGAGCTGTGTCAGTATTGTGTGAGATGAAAGCCATAAATTTGTAGCTGTGACTTGACATATACTTCAAATGAAATGGTCTGGATTCTGCTGCTCAGTCTTGCTTGACTGTAAATAGTTAAATTTTTAATTTGTGAATGTGCCACTCCCAAACATCTGCCTGGCTGCTTTCCAGTGCTTTGTATCCAATTTCTAATGAAACTGTAGATGTGCTCTTAACATATTTACCAGTCAGTGGTTGGGCAAAAAAAATTAATTTGCTTTGTCACCTCACTTCATAAGTGTTAGTGCAACAAAACTCCTCAGGACATCTGACCACAATGAACATTTAATACCAGCATTTGCAGCGAGGCTCTTCCAAAGCCCATCAGACACAATATTGAAGTGGACTCTTGAGCAGAGGAATTAAATTTAAGAGGGATTTTTTTTTTAATTATTTAGGTATTAAAAATGCTTCCTGCAGGAATGGGCTACTTCTGAAATGGGACAATAGGCAATGTAGTTGTGTACTTGCACTTGTTGCTTTCATTTCTAGTTACTTCCAAGACAGAAATCTGGTGATGCCATGACCTTATCATTAGAGTAAGTCTCTGACTCACTTTACTCATATTAAATCACTCATTCCACAAAGCTAATAATTGTCTGATCTTATAATAGCCTGATTAAAGTAGACTTCCAGAAAGAGGTGGCAGCACCATAATCATGTAGGCTTGCAAAACTTAGTATGTCTCTAGTATGTAAGCTTTTAGACAAGTGCTGTTGACTGCAGAATAGAGTCCTGGAAGCTTCTCTCTACGTCTGTATCCAGATCAGAGCGGAGTACTGCTGACACGTGCCATCTGTAGACTGCTTCATTATATTGCTAGTGCTCAGCTTTGTCTGCTACAGCATCGGACAGATTACTGTTTTGACATTTTCTGTTGAGGGTCTCTAGATGTTGGTTTTTTCCCCCAAAGCTTGACTATCAGAAATATTACAGTATACCTTCAGAAGGTAGTGTTTCTTTTTTGCTTCCTCATAGATGTTTTTCAGGAAGGTGTGCAACAAACTGCTGTATATATCCAGTGTTGGGATGGAAGATGAACTGCTTCTTGGAGAGTGTAGCCTTGGTCACTTCAGCACTTGTAGTAATGAGGTTGTGAACACGTATGTGCTAACTACACAAATTTTAGCAATCTGTTGTTTTGCACTGTTGATAATACTTGCATAGAGACATGACACACACATATGCAGATACTTGCAAACATTGAGACATGCACACCTACCTAACCCTTCTGTTGAAGAAAGTCTTTGTGTTTCCCACTTGCACATGCAAGTCTTTTACATACCATATTTCATGCTCTATGCAGAAGTGCTGAAGAAAGATCTTGATACTGTTTGTACAGGGGTGGAACAACCACACTGGCTGTAAATGTTTACCACAGGCTTACACATTGATGCGGATATTAAAATCTGTTTTGAGATCAAGGGAAAGTGAATGACTCCTTTTTTTTTTTTTTTTTACTCACAATTACTTTTCCTATACTCATGACATCTTTATTTCTACCTAGGAAGTTGTTAAAGATGAGCAGATAAAACCTCAGTTTAACCAAATGTATTTGACACAAAACCAGCACTGGCTGAACGCGCAGTCCTTGATGCCTTGTTTACACAATGCATGGTGGTACTTTCCAGTGTATATTTGTATCTACTCTCATTCTTGCTGCACTCCCTCCTCCTTGAAACCTGTATGTTTTCCAGCTGTCTTCAGTGTCTTTCACTGTCCTCCAAATTATTTTGGCAATCCTGAGTATAGCTAATTCAAGGATGTGTTATGTGTTCCAGGTAGATGGCACACTCTTCTGCAAAACTTTGGTTGTATTAACAAAAAAAAACCCAAACAAACAAAAAAAACCCACACCACACCAAAAAAGAGTGATTCCAGATCCTTAGTAAGAACTCATTCCTCTTGCATATACGCATAAGGACATATACCAGATCTTCTGAGTTTTTTCTAGATTTAAGCTAGACCTAGCTACTAAAAGATGAGTAACGAGTCAAGCTCTTGACAGCACTGGTTTTGTTGTGGGTTTTGTTTGGGGTTTTTTGTGACCTGATATATGCTTCAAATGACTCTATGCTTGTGAAAGAGTTTGTAGGGGACTCTTTAGAATAGTGACTGGCTTCAGTCTATTACGTGTGCTGAGTAGCCCAAATTTTATTGCGGAAATTGCTTCCCTTTGTAAGCTCTGCAGCTCTCTCACCTGCAAGTCTCTGCTTCGGTACTACTGCTGAGCATAATGATTTTAAATAAGTAATGTCTGAAGTTTCGCTCTCTTTTCACGTGCTGTGGCATGTGGACTGCTGCTAGAACACAACTGTGAATAAGCCTGTTGTACGCACTCAAAGCCTGCACGCTTCTCTCCAGGAAGGAATTGGCCTTTTCTCAAAGATGCTTCAGTTCTGCAACTGTCATTCAAGAACGTATAACCAGTGGCTGAAACTGGGTAGTCAGAAGAGGTAAATGCTCCCTGGGGACCATGCAGATTAATCGTCCAGAATTCAAAAAATCCTTCTCCAGGTTATAGAGCTACTGTTTTAGGAGGATGCAACTGAAATAAACTTACTTTCTGGCCCACAGAAAGCACAAACACTAAGCTGCTACTGCTCTTTGAGCTTCAAAATCAACTGGCCTGAGAATTCTTTCTAGAGAACTATTTTGCTTAAATATGCAATTCCAGAAGAGTCATTGAAATAGAAGTAACGGAAATTAATTAGGAAACTGGGGAACACTGCAGTGTGCTCTGGGGTAGGAAGAGTCATCGTTGCTTTAACATGAAGCTTAGGAATAAGCAGCAATTGGAGTATGTATTTTTTCAAGGGATCACAAAACAATATATCCCTATAGCAGGGGGAAGAGGGACTGTAGTACAAATAGTCTACACAAAACTGCGTTAAAAAAAAATAAAAAGTCAGTAAATAAGGAAACTGAACTTAGACGGCAGTTCAGAGAGCTGGACTCTGCTATCACTTGCTTACTGGTAGCCAGCATTTTTTAAAATGCTGTGTATATCTGCCTGACTCCAAGGTAAATGCTCTCCCTAGGCTTTCTGCACAGATTAATGTATCTTAAAAGCCATACATCTTGCCTACAGCAGATTCATTAAGTGCTAGCATCTTAGCTAAGACAGCTAATACCACTCTTCAGGTATAAAGTTCAGAATTCAAAAGCTAATTTAAACTAAGCTTTCCTGTTTCTTGCTTTATTTTCTTATTTTCTTAAGTACTGGTTCAATTTCAGATGTTACGCTAAAGATACATCCCACAACCATATCTCAGTATTGAAGTTTATTGGAAAGAAGAAAAACTGTACTGATGTGTTATGGGCTCTTTTTTTAAACAAAGAAAATTGTGCGAAGAATGGCAATTTTTTTTTTTTTATGGTTTTGACTGAAACTACATCTGATGGTAATAGATATTTTCCAAAGTCAGAAAGATTTTGTAATTTATAAATCATTGCTTTATACCTCTGGAGTATTCTGAGCTTTTCAGACCTTTATGAATGGTTTCATCATACACAATATTCACATCAACCTTACTTGTCATGGAAACAACTAGCAAAGAACGCACCTGGTGTAGTCATGCTGTTCAAGCTGAGGAACCACTTGACAGTGATCCAACCACAATCTGAACTGCAATACTTCTGTGCTTCGTCAGAAAATTTCATGCCTTGGAAGTCAGTAGTGTGCTCATATGTATTCTTTCCTCCATTCTCTTGGAGAATGGGGGCTAAGGCTGCTGATGGGTGTTGGAACTCGGCACGTCCGAGAACACATGTGCACACCAACCGTTTCGTTCTTAACAAAGCCTGTGCTGTTTTCAAACGCTTCATCTTAACATAATACTAGCATTTAATAAATTGTCTTTGTTTGCGCAAAGCTTTGCCACAGGAAAGCTGCAGAGAATTGTCCAAAGGTAAAATCCAATATTGCTGTAATTATGTAAATACTGTTCCTACTATAATTTTTCAGTCATTCATTGTAGCTATTTACACCATCACAGAAAGAAGGAGACTTGTAATCTGTTGCCTATGAATATAGGCAGTGTACAGGGATATAGATATACCTATGTGCACTTGATCTTAATTGAAGTGTGATTTAGTCTAAAAAAAAAAAAAAATCAGCCTTAGATAAGTGGGTATACTGAATGAGCTAATGGAAAAAGTAATGGCAATAATGCTAACTAAACAGCTGAATAAAAATAGCCTCTCTGCTTTCATAGTGCTGTTAAAGGTCAACTACTTAAAAGTACTGTGATTTTGAGGATATAGAACTGGAATAGTATTGTTACAAATACCGTTGGCCTCTTGAAAGTGCAAGCTTAAAAATAGTTGGGGTTGGGGGTGGAATCAGCTATCCGATATGGGTGGGAGGTTATTTTTTTATATGGTGGTTGTACTGAAATTGTTGTTTTTCACATAGATCTTCTGGTGAATCACTTCTTCCTAGTCAGACATGGCAAATTTGTTTTGCTAGGTACATGCTGGTTGTTGCCTAAACCTTAGAGATCAAAAAAAAATTGAAGATCTGTCACAGGTCTTGTCTAGGAGTCGTTCAGTCTTGGAAACACAGTATGACAGCCATTTCCCTTTTACCTTCCTTACACCAGTTCAGAAGTGGGTTCAGTATTATCACCTTGACAGGAAAGGGTTTGGATGCTTTTGTTGTATTTTCTTCCCTTCAAAGAAAGTGATTTTTGGACATGTTTTCCCTGTGTCTCTCTGGCTGTGGCTGCACAGTTAATGTTTTTTAGTATAGGAAATTTTTTTCCTTGCCCCCTACTGTGCATTTGAAAACTAACAGATGAACATATGCACTCACGCTACTAAACTCAAGTGGAAGGGGTACCCATCAGCTTTAAATGCTGTTGTATACCAGTTTAACATGACATGAAAGGAAAGCCAAGCTTGTGGGTTTTTTTCTTTGTGAAAAGCAAGATTAAAGACTTATAGCAGAATGGGTGTGGCAGAAAATGTTTAGCGACAATACTGCATTAGTTGCTACAAAGTGTTAACATATTAATCTCTTTCTCTCTTTCTCCTCAGAATGACTTGCCATATAACCATGCAAAATTCCACGTACTATTCCTTTTCTTTGTGGCAGCCATGTTCTTCATCAGCATACTGTCACTCTTCAGCTACCACTGCTGGCTAGTTGGCAAAAACAGATCAACCATAGGTCAGTTAATTGGAATATGGAACTGTTCCTTGTTCAGAAAACCAACAAGTTGATGAGTGTGAGGCCTACAGGATATGCCATCACATATAAACGGAATTTTTAAATATTGTGCAATAAGAAGCATATTTGGTGAAAGTAATTAAAGGTGAAACATATGGGAAAATGAAGCATGTGTAGGGGTCCTCTGGTGGAGCCAAGCATTCAGATTTATGATGAATGCTGATTTCTTTTGTTTGTATTTTTGAGATCTCTGAGGCACTGTGCATTTTTGTTGTGTTTTTATATAGTGTTAAGTATGTAACATAATTGCTACTTGCCAGTAACCCTGTTGTTCTAATACTTTGAGTAGCTGGGTGGCCCCAATCAAGGTGAAGGCTCTACTGTATATGAACATACTACATTTTGAACTAGATCCAAAAGAGTATTCATAAATCCTGTGAAATAAAATGGACCTCACTATTAGGAAGTGGCTGGTAAAAGCAGTGCGCTAAAAATGGAAACACTGATGCACGTTTCCTAAATAATAAAAGAGATTCCCGTAATTTCTATGCCTAAATGTTTTAAATGGCATTGACCAGCATAAGCAAGTTATGTGCATTAGTTAAAATATCTGAAGTTCTTGCTAAACCATTTTTGAAAGTCTTTTTTGCGGGTTGGGGGTATGGGGGCTGGTGGGTATTCCACAACTGAGTAAGTCAAAATCTTATACCTTTCAATGGAAGTTAAATTTCTATCCTCAAAAATAAGTGGGTTGATTAAAAGTGAAATAACTTTCAACTTGCTGGAATTTTTTGGAGGAAAAGGAATTTTTTTGATTGCTTGACAGGAGGGTTGTTTGAGTCCTTTTTCTTTTGACATATCTACAGCTAAGGAACATTCACAGTCTCTTTTTTAGCTTTGAAGAAAATCTTAGCATGTTCCTTGCCCAAAAGTCAGTGGTCATAATTGGCAACACAGTCAGTACTTCATTTACTTTCTGGATCATGATTGTAAAAAGACAAGCTGTTGGTATGGGGAGAGCAATGAGTCCTCTCGGTTCTTGGCCAAGGGTGTAACCGGACTGACTAGAAAAATGCTGGTGGTTTTTCAGTTCATAGTGTGTCAGTGTTTCTAATGTAATAGATCTCATCTTTCTCTGATACCATGAGATGCTCTTAATTCAACTTCAGACCTTGGCAGAAGTGGAAAAAACCTGTCCTATATGGGTTTAGGTCCAGTAGTGTTTATGGTAAATTGCTTCTAGAAGAGGAAGTCGTCTGCTCAAAGAAGGCTTCACAGGCCAAAGAGAGCTAGCCATCAATGAATAAGGGATGTGGTATCTTTGGCATGCTGATGGTACTTAGCTCTGTCTCAGTCCTTATGTTAAATGTAAAGAGAGAAAGATGACTGTTCTGCTTATGTGACTTTCTTACCTTTCATTTCTATTTTTGTCATTAACCCTGTGATTTTTTTTTATGCTCCGATTACTTGAGGTGACTCTTTTTTTTTTCCCATAATACACATCAAGATCGTCTCAGCTTGCCTGACACTGTTTTCACAATAGAGAAGTTTGAGCCTGTTTATTTGTCTTCCCTGACTCCTTATCGTTTTAGAGATACTGCATGTTTTTCTTTTACAGAAACATTCCGTGCACCCACATTTCGAAATGGCCCTGATAAAAATGGCTTTTCTCTTGGATGCAGCAAAAATCTGAGGGAGGTTTTTGGAGATGAAAAGAAGTATTGGCTACTCCCTATCTTCACCAGGTATTCAGTCTGAGTGGGGAATAAATTGATTCCATGACTTTCACCTTCTTCCCCTTCTCCTAAAAAACAAAGCACAGCTGAAAAGCCAACTTGTAAATCCTGCATGGTGAATATTGGTGTAGGGAAAATGTGCAGGAGAAAACCAAGCAAACTCTGCACAGGGTTTTCATTCAGAAACAAGGGCCTCATTGACAAGGGCCTTCTAAATACGGAAGTTTGGAAAGCTTTGAGAATTGTATTTGAAAAATTGTATACCTTTTGGTGGTAGTATTAGTGTCTGATCATACAGCAGAAATCAGCAACTCAGAGGAGACCAAATGCTTGAACTTCAGCTGCATTGAAACAACATCAGTTTAAAAACATCCTCCTCTTACCCCTGAAAACACTTGACAGCTTTCCTTTTGCTGTAGGTGACAGTTCGGGTATTGAAAGCCGCCTAAGCAAGTGCATGTAAATAAGCAGCAGTGCAAAAAAAAAAATTCTGATATGATGCAAAATACTGGTTTTAGAACTTCAGCTGAGCCAGTGTTGGGGAGTTGCAGACAAGTGTCAGAGAAGCTTGATGAAGCAAGACTGACCTGCTGCCCACTCCCACCACTCCCAGCAGTCAGCAGAACAAAGTAGGAGCTGTGTTTCAACACTGCTTTTGGGGGGTTGTGTATCAGTTTAAAATGTTGGTGAACTCATTTGTGAAGCTGAGGTCTCTGGTAGCAAACAGCAGAGGTAATAACAAGATCTTAAGTTGCCTCAGCTGTTTGCTCAACTACCATGACTTTTCATGTGACCTGATTAAACTTGTTTTAAAAGAAGGCTTAGCTAACCTCAGAATAATGGGTGGAGGGGAAGGCATGGCCACCAGAATATTATTTATGCTACAGCTTCTGGGGTTGTAAATACCACATAGTCTGACTACGTGTGCATGGTGGTGTGGGGCAAGACTAGGGCTACAGTCTACAGAAACACGATGATGTTTCTGAAATACATAGACTAGTGCTGTGCTCAGCAATCTATACTGAGTGATAGGGTGGGAATCATTTGAGCTCCAAGATTTAATTAACTGATCATCCAGCTTAGTAGTAGAACTGCCTTGCTCAAGTCTGGAGTTCAACGCTGCACTCAAGTAATTGATTCGAGCCTGTAGCGTTTGCCTTTTGCATGGGTATTTGTTCAGTTAATTTAAGTCAACTACAAACAGTGATTTGAATCTTTGTTTCTGGTTTAGTTTGGGCGATGGGTGTAATTTTCCAACTCGTTTGGTGATTATGGATCCAGAGCAACTTACTGTCTCAAGCCAAAATGAACCTGCCAAAAGGTAACTATAGCATTTAAGATACTGATTTTGTACTGTCCTATACTTCATCTTGAGAAAAAATTGTTTCAAAATTATTTTTTTAATTTTTTATACTTCTTGTCATCTTCAGAGTGAGTTTGTAAGGAAACAGTAATACAGAAAGTAAGAGAGCTTACTGGCTCTTAACAACAATCAAAAAAGTCCTAGGGAAGACTGAGTAATGGTCCATGGCAAAACAAGTTTAAGGTATTTTTTGGAATGAGAGAAAGGCAAGGTATTATTTATATTTCACCTCCTCCAGCATGCTTAAACAAGGATGCTGAGACACAGTTTGCAAGAGAGGTGGCTCAAACTGTGATCACCGTGGCTATTGCTGGTTTTTAGCACTGGAGGGTTTTTAGCTCATTACTTTTTATCCCTCCAAATTTGCATGTTTTCTATCTTCAGTGTATTTTCAGGAAGCCTGTTTTAGATTCAAAGACGCAGGAGTATGTGAAACTTCTGGGGGTGTTTACATTTGCCATTTTAGAAGTCTTCTGTATAGTTTGGTGAATTTGTAACTGAAGGTTGTTGTCAACAGCAGTCACCTGAGTTATCAGGCATTAGGGGGGCTCAAAGGCAATACTGAGAAGAAGTTGCTTCCAGTGCAACATAACCTGTGGAATTTACACAAGAGCAGGACCCTTGTGCAAACAGCAGAGTATCCTTTTGCATTAGGAAGATGTTCAGCAGAAGGCCCTAGCATTTACTGATGGGATAAGATGGCATTAGATTATTCTTCCAGACAGTACTGGTTAGGTTTTCTTTTTAACTGTGTGGCAGTAGCGTTGTTGTCAGTATGCCATTTCTTGTTTATCAATCTCTGCTTTTTTTCCATTAGAACTGAGTGGCCTATGTCAGGTAAGAGTTTAGACTGGTGACTGGAACAAGCCTATAGGAGAATTGGGGTTGGGGGCCAGGGGCTGTTTTTAGTTGGCAGTGTAGGGTTTTTTGTTTGCTTTGCTCTTTAAGTAACTTCACTACTCTACAAATGCCTGAAATAAGCAGCTACTGCTATTACAGAATTTCTGTTGACTTTGCTTACTTTTCAGCTCTGGAGCCAATCAGTCCTTTCCTACTCGACCACTCAGTGAATCACAAAATCGATTGCTAACCAATGACAGTCAGTGGGTGGAAAGTGGCCCTGAAGAGGAAAATGTTAAATCAGGTAGGCTGTACCATAGAACACTTCTATGGAATTGGTTGGAGTCAAGTAGAGGAAAACTTGTTCCATAGAATCAAGTCAGCATGTTTAGAAGTTAAGGCTAACTTGTATCTCATGCTCTGCTCCAAAACGAGTTATAACACTAAGGTAATGGATAGATAATTCTTGCTTTCGCACTTCCTATTCTGAGATTTTGGGTCTTTTTATGTTTGATTAGGGTGAGAAAAATATTTTTCTAAAATAGGCACAGTACGATAAATGTGCTTTCTGGTTTGAAGTCTTTGCTATTTGTTGTGCAAATCTGCAAAAACACATAACTGAGGTTCTCTCACATTTTAGGTGCGAAAAAGCATATTATAGTTTCATTGGAAAGCTGATCTCGGCTTATTACTAACCAACCATCTCAATGAGAAACAGGTAAGACCGACATAATTGATTGGCATTTCTGTATATGTATGAGTAAACTAAAATAGACATCTTGAAGTCAAAAGTCACTAGTCATGGAATGCAGAGGAGTCCTCTGACGTTTGATGTGTAATAGAAAAGTCTAAATAGAACTCAGAATGGCTGTCCAGAAGACAAGAATGGGAATAATGCTGCAGTGCAGGAAACATGGGCTGGCTAGATCTGAGATGAGTCAGACTAATCCTGTAATTTAGATTGAAGTGGGTAGTGCTGGATTTGTTGCCTGACCAGGGAAAAGAATCTAATCTGCTAAACGAGCAATTTCAAGATG
The DNA here is from genome assembly GCA_030449065.1 of Oceanodroma leucorhoa. Lineage (NCBI taxonomy): Eukaryota > Metazoa > Chordata > Aves > Procellariiformes > Oceanodroma > Oceanodroma leucorhoa. Next base: position 942,072 of record JASVER010000196.1, on the reverse strand, counting down.
AAGTGCTGTCTTGAGGAAGCGCTGTTCTTAAGGAACAGCTCCTTAACTGTCTTTTTCTTAATCGTATATTGGTGGGCAGCTCTTATACTTTAAGAAGCTGTGTGCACACGGGGAAGGAAGGTCAATAGGTAAATATAGGTGTCTACATATGGACTGCTTCGTCACACTTGGAATTGACAGTGATCTCTTTTATGTAAGAGCTTTGTGCACGCTTTGCATTCAGGAAATACAGTGAGTGCCGCTGCATATATGAAAACTTCCCTTGGTGTATTTCCAGTGACTAAATTAGACTTCTTTTTTGTTGACTTCATACTGTGGTGAGCTTATAAGCTCCCATTAAATTTTTCTCTCTGGAAGAGAAACAAATCTTATTTGGACAACTAGCAACTGTAGATGCTGAGGGCCAAGTCATTCACCCCCTCTGCCCTTCCCACCCACCCCCTTCTTTTTCTTTTTTCTTCAAAAAAAAAAAGGGAGACAACTTCCAAGGAAAGAAAACACAATATTTGAGTTTTGTGAGCTCAGTAATTTTAGGATTACTTGAATTTTTTTCTTTTTTTTTTTTAAATAAGCCTTCTGACCTAGAATCATTGTTTTGGGGGAGGAGGGGTGTGTGTTGGTTTGTTTTCAAGGAAAAAAAAAAATCTGTCTAAAAGGTCTTTGTGGGGGATGGTGTGATGCTTCGACTGATGTTGGTCAGACTGTTCAGTGTAAACTCGTACAAAAGCAAAATTAGACTAGTTAGTGAAACTTCGGAAAAACCTAATCAACCATGAGAACCCACCAATGATGAGTTTTCCCTTTGCAACTTTTCTTAATGCTTTATATAAATGTGCAAATGAATGTCCCAGCAAGGGACTCCTTTCAGCCTCTAGCCATATAAAAACTAATCTGATCTAAACAAGTTGCTAAGGTTTTTCTATTCTTCACAGAAAGGAGTGGAAATCTTCTGAGGGCAGTTCATCCCAGCAGCCTTTGATAGGGTATTATAGAAAGGTCTTAATCTTTCTTTCCACTGACCTAAAGAGGGAGCATAAGTGCCTGGCTTAGGCTAGACAATTAACTGGTAATAGTTTGGGGTGAATTTCCTTTCTATCCTCTCTCTCTTCCTAAGTCAGGCCAAATTTAATAAAGGAAGACTTTGTGTGACTTTGTGTTGCACTTGGCCAAACTGCTGTAGTTTTAAAAGTATAAATACATAGTGCATAATTGCACCCAACACAAAAGCATTTTGGTGTGTGTTATCTCAAATAAAAGTTAACTCAGTAGCACAATATTTCAGCCATTCTGAGTTCAGTTGGATTTGATCACAGTTTCTGTAGGCCAAGGTGATTAATTCCAATCCCCCTGCAATTGTAAGCAACTATGCAATAGCTGTGAGATCCAACATCTGTTCCATGCACTTTCGTATACCCTGTAACAGACTGATAGTTGTAGTTTTCAATTTTATGCCTGTAACACGCAGCAGAAGCAAAGTTATGGCTGACAAGTAAAATTCCCAGATTATTCTAGAGAAAAAAACATGATTTGCAAAAGAAGGCCAGTCCCTCAGCCAGCAGTCCCCCAGCCTCACCTAGGCAAATATCATTTGTGTCCCCATATCAATCAATTTAATTCAAAATTAATGAGCAATTCTTGCCAATCAGGGATCCAAGACACTTTAGCCACAGGTCAGTGGTGATGGATTGACATTCTTAGTGCAGATAGTCTTCTAAAACGTAGGAGGTTTAAAACAAAAACAGAACAAAAAAACCCCACACCTCCCAGAAGGCTAATTATGAGTTGAAGTTACCTTAACTGTTGTACTGAATCAAGAGTCTGTAAATTACATGTTACCTAGCTGCATTCTTGTAATGCACTATGATCTGATTTTGCAAAGCTAATGGTATAATTCCACTAATTACCTTTTTGTTTCACTAGGTTTCTGCAACACATTTTGTGTTTGAATATTACTTAATTTTGTTTGGAAGAAGTTGATCAGTAAAAAAATGGAACATGAACATTTTAGGAAGAGACAAGAAATTCAAGTTTCTGCACAGTACAATGGATTCTTGTAAGCACTATTGCAGAGCAGGGAAGTTAAGACAGATGCCTTAAGATTCTTAATGTGCATTTATGCAACACTGAATTACATACTGCTACCAAAGGGCCAAATCCTGAAGTGCCCTGCTTGGATGCACAAGGTCCAGAGTGGGAACTATGCATTTCTGTTATGCTGCAGCGGTGAGGGTAGATTGTAGAGACTCCTACCTCCCCACGGGCAAACTTCATACCTTAGGCACTGCAGAAGTCACTTCCATAGCAGGTCTCCAGGTACAGAAAGAAAGAAAAAAGGAAAAGAAAAAAAAAAAAGGGGGGGGGGGGGCCGGGAATCAACATAGAGCATGGCCGGTGAGTCTGAAGTGCGACTATACATGGTTCAAACACCAGGTGATGGGGAAGGGACTGGATGATGTCTTCTCCCCTCTTCCTATTAACTAGTCTACCCCATGATCATAGCTCTCCAAGTCTTTTGGGACTGAGGATTCCTTCTACTAGCTGTGCTTTGGAGCAAGGCAATGCCAACAATGTAAAAGCCTTTTACTTGGGTGTTGCTTTTTTGCTATAGGATTGAGCCCCCTCATCATTTTAACTTGATTTATTTAACCATATCAAGGACAGAGCTTAAAGAAGTAAACTCATTTTTTAGTTGAAAAAACATGGATTATTACTTTCCAACAGTTGTCTATCAGCATACAAAGAAAAGCCAATCCAAAAAGGAATTAACAATTGTTACATTTTCTGTTAATGTCTGCAGTGTTCTGTATGAGGCAGTAACAAAATGGTAAAGTACCCCTGAGAAAAACTTTATTGCAGTTGTGTGTTGTTAGAAAACAGAACTAGAAGAATACTGCTTTTTCTATGGGACTCTTGATGGTTTATAAATACTGTTTTATACTTTTGTTTTATCTTTTTAATAAAGGCACAAGTTTTTATTGGTTCTAAAGTACCATTTAAACAAATATCAAGTACTTATGAGAAAATTAGTGTTGGATCATACATTTGTCTTAACACACTGAAAATTTGTATGCTTTAGTCTGCCACTTTCAAGTCCAGTTTAAGTGATGCTGAAATTGCTAAAGATTGAATGCTTTGTGCAGTGATGTAGCTGTTCGCAAAAGGCAAAATGTGTTTCTTGTGTGAGGAATAAAGTCCATCCTAAGCTCAAGACCTACAGCAAACAACATGGGGTTTTTTTCCCCTCACTCCTCTGTAGAGAAGACTGCTAAGGTATTGGAGTTTTGCACCTGGAAAAAGTGACAAATGCTGTTTTCCTGTCTGTAACTTTTCTGATGTTCAGCTGATGCTGATTACAAATAGACATGAGCCCTTTTGATACAGACTGAAGGTAGTAGCTGAGTTGATGATCTGGACCAAATGAACCTGCTTGGTTTCTCTCCCAGAGTGATTGCTACTTGAGAACCTATGAACGTGATTTGGTCACTGTTGGATGTTTTTGAGACGGAAGGAATGGTCCAAAGTTGCATGTTTTATAAAAGTTGCAGAATGTTTCTTCAAACTTTGTACAAGGAATTTTGCATTTGCTAATTTCAAAACTTACAAAAACATTTGCTACACATTAATCTGAAAGGTTTGGCTTTTTCTTCTCAAATGTCAAGTGAGAGGTGCTCATCAGAATATAAGCTCTCAGCAGTATGCACCAGCACGATTTCTTGGGGAAGACAACGGAGGCAGAAGACTGCAAGTTCAAATGGTTCGTTCTGGATACCAAAATTTGCAGCCCTAAACACTGGTGGAACTGTAATGGAGGGCCCAGGGTATCATCTGGCATTTACTACATCAGTGTATTACAGCTGAGATAACACATACATGCATAGTCATCAACTAGCAGAACTATAAGCAAAATCTGTCTCTAATGTGGTAGATATCACTGATTCAGCAATATGGTCTCTGCCCCCTCCCCCACCCCCCATATGCTCTATACCCCCGTATGAATGTATATATACTGTAGGCTAACATCAGTATATCTTGTTTGATTTCTTAAGTCAGGATAGTTAATCTACAGAAAAAACTGCAAGAAAACAGACGGGGCTAACTCCATGTGTGTTATCTGTCAAGTGCTGTTCTTCTGAAACCAGTTCTTTTTATATCTAATGCACATTTTTGTGGCTTTTCACAAAGAGATGATGCTTCTGACATCTTTATGCAGATCATGGGTACATTTTGTCCCAGATGAGAAATGGAGGAGAGCAGTGTGCTTAGGATACTCTTGAGGCCACTGTTGGTATAAAAGCAGGCATTACTGAAAAGTCACTTTGACATATATGAAACGTAGTAAAATGATTCAAGTACAATTTTTCCAAATTCACCACCCCCACCCCCCCCTTTTTTTTTTTTTKTTTTTCCCCTAGGGAACTGGTTACTAAGAGAAACCCCAGACTGATATAAAGGAATTAAGTTCTCTGATGAACTCTTAAGGGCCCACCAGTGAGTGGGATGGGGGGGTCAGGTTCTCCAGGCAGACCCTGGCTGCGGAGGAGGTATCATGTCTAAGGTGGCAGGACGACGTCTTCTGTCCTGTCTTTCAGAGTTCTGTCCTGACAGCTTCCTAGCCATAAGCAAGGGCACTCTGCTGTATCAAAGAGTAGGATAGGAAAATGAAGGAGCAAGCCAGGAATTAAAAAGTTGGTGAGGACAAACAGCTGTTTGGCTGTTGAGCTGCCAGCAGACTTAGGTATCACCGCCAGCAGAGGCGGGGGGGGCTGTCAGGGTGCTCCAGGAAATAGGTGCTTTTGGCCCATGCACTGCAGAGCTGAAAACTTTCAGTGAATGCAGCGAGAAGAGCAGCCCTACCTGTTCAGGAGGTCAGAAGGGAGATGGATCCTGAGAAAACAACTGTTTAGGGTGCTGGGTCATGTTGTACATGCTGGTTTTGTGCTTTAACCTACTCTGTATCGGCAACTCTTGAAAATACCTAGATTGTCACTAAAAATAACAGTCCTTAAGCTTTTAGATCTATAAAAATAATTACTGTTGCAAGCCATAAATAGTATTGTAGTTACTGTAGGATAGTTGACATTGGCTAGTATTAGAAACCATGCTTTAGTATTTCTTACAGCTTTTTTCTTTTAAAAAAATCAACATACACACACAAGTCATGCTCACAAAATGACATTAAACTCACAGCGTAAGGACAGAAGCCTGACGTAGGGCAAGATTTCAGTGTGATTTCTCAAGATTTCTGAAATGTCTTGAGATGATAAACGTGTGCCTGTGAAGGTGAGGCAAGGAGATTCATAAATAGAAAAGAATACTTAAAACCACACAGCTAATACCGTTTTTTTCTTACGACGATTTATTCGCAGACTGTACAACACACACATCATTGCTGCTCCTACCAAAGGCGTATTTACGGGAAGAGGGCAGGAAGACATGTAGGTTTCTGTTGTAACTGATTCCCTGCAGTATTATCCCGAGATTGCAGTGTCACGAGGTAGATGCATCATAAGCCTTTGATTGAAAACTTCCACTTTAAATATTCAGAGGGTTATTTTAGAGGGCGTTTCTTTTTCGTGATTTGAGTAGAAATTATGGTAACACTTTTGTTAAAGCTGGCCCTTGAGCGTGGAATTCGCAGGTACCAAGCTACTTTTGGTATGCTGCTTTTAGAAATTGGTCCTGTTCTCCAGAGTGCTAAATGCCTACAGTTTTCAGGTACTGTTTCTTCTCTCGTTTGATCTAGTGTAGCTCTTCTGTATTGTAAATAATTTTGGGGGGTTTGGAGGGTTTCGTTAAGTTCAATACCATGCAATACCCACTCAAAGAACTTGATCTACCTGAAGTATAGTCCGGTTGTAGCTCACCAGCGCCCCAAGAGGAGGGAAAAAAAATCAGCATCTAGTGTATGGCAGATTTACCAAGAGATGCATTGACTGACATAAATTAACCCGATCTGCCTAGATCTGGAGCACTGACTGACCGTATTTATTGAAAACCGGAAAAAAAAAAAAAGGAAAAAAACCCACAACTTTGAGCTTCATAGTATATGTTCTCTGAGGACACCATCTAAAATTGGGGGATTCAGGTATACATTTACGGAGGCTCTATATAGCGGCTACTTTAATTGTGAGTGCAGATCAAGAACACATCTTTCATGGTACCTAAAAAACAGCTAGGAATGCAACATCAGAGGCTCTTCTATCCCTAAATGGCACCAAAGAGAGCAGCTGCATATAAAGTGATTTGTTGTAATACTGAACACATTTACTACACTCATTTCTATCAATTTATTTTGTATATATAGACAGCTTTTTATATGCCTTTTTCTTAATTACGTAACTGTCATGAAATGTAATGAAGCTGCAAGTTGTAGTTAGTTTTAATGCTGATTAAAACTGATGTTTGGCTGTTTGTTTTCTGCAATTACTTGAATCTTGTTTCCATTAGGTAGTACAAGTCTGATAATGTTTACAGGATTGCTTGCTTTGTCTTTTAGGGGTTTCCCCATCTTTCTTCCCATCCCCTGCCCCAAGAAACAGAGAGCACATGCTCAGCAGTCAAGCAGATGTGTTGGGGATGAAGTATTGAGATCACCCTTATTGGCACCAAAGCATTAAAGGTGACATGCAGATGCCCTTCCGTTTACGTTGCTTAGCTGACAACTTACATGCTTAGCGTGTTCCTCTCTAATTTCTCCTGTCCCTTGACTTGTTGCTATCAACTTTATTGTGAGAAACAAATCTTTCTGAATGACAATTCACAATCATAAAAATATCACAGGAGGCAGCATTCCTGCTGTTAAGTCTGCAGCCTCTCCCTGTCCCCTTTCTAACTTAGATTAATTAAACATCCCTGGGTTAATTCTGCAATTATTTTTGTATGTGCCAGCAAGGGTCATCAACATTTGCACTAATCACAATGTCCCAGCTGTTCTCCTTCCACAGTTATTTTTAATTGTGCTGCCTAAACTTGTAATGAGCTGTATTTAAGTTTGAGGTGAAATGTAGAAGATACATGTAATAACGACACAGTTATTGTATTTTTTTGTATGTTACAGATAGGACTAGTCCTACGCACAGAGAAGACATTGCCATTTATAGTTTAATACTTGAAGTAACTTTTTAAAATGGGCTTTTATAAATGAATTGAATACAAAATCACGTTACTTTGCCTGGAAGTTCCTTCATGTTTTAATTGTATTGTGCAATTTCCCCATATGTATACTTTTCCATAAATGTTATCTTAAGCCATTTATAACCATTGAGAGTGCATTCAAGATTTTGTACATCAGGATTCAGACCTGTTCATGCTTCTCTGAAGTATAGTTCATGTTTAAATAAAAAAGTTGTACCATTTTAGGCCTCTCTTCCAAAGTGGTAAAATACGGATTTGACACTTGAATTCAGCATCAACTTAATAAAAGTGTGTGAAAGAATCTGAAAATTGCTTAGCTGTAGCATGTCTCTATTAGATCAGTGAGAAAAACTGCCTGCCGGGGCAACAGTTTGTATCTGTTCCACAGTTTTTACACTCCAGCTGCAACAAACCTACGATTACACTCATTCTTGACACATCTTCCAGGTCACTTGGTCTTGAGACGAGAAATAAAACAACTCTGACTTGGCAGCTGACTATATTCCTTCAGGACACTAAACATGACTGAGAAATCAGATTGCCACTCAAATGGGAATCAGCTGTGTTCCTTTTAGATCAGAAATAATCTCTGTAAGAGAGGGCAGTAACACCGAAGTCGACACTGACATGACAATGACACCGGCATTTAAATTCAACAATTCTTTCCAGAAAGTTTAAAAAAACTGGAACATTTTACAATCTTCCATGAGTTCCAGCCTCATACACCTAACTTCGTGATTCTAGTTCATCTTGGTCTTTGCATGCCTGATGAAGTGAGCGCTATGTGTCAGTTGTGTCTCAAGTATTGATGCATACAGAATTACCCCTCCAGAGGGGAGAGTGACCAGCAAGAGCCATCTGGCCAGTACCAGCAGATCATCCCTTTCAACAGAGCAGGTGTGTTCTCCTCGCTGTCAAAAGGAAATTAGTGAAGCTATAGATCTAGTTTGAATCATCATCATCGCACTTGGTAACTTACGCTGTGTTATACAAAACCCCTGAAGAACAGAAGGCGGGCAGATGGTAGAGAGCCACAGACAGATCTGTCTTTTTCTAGAGAGACAATAGTAAGACAACATACGCTGTTCTGTAGGACTACTTTTAATGTAAGATTTTGTATACCATAGCAAAGTCTCATTTGTCATCTACCCTTATTATATTGAATTACAAACCCACTATAATAGGTACAACAGCAGATCCCATGGTAGTGCATAACACATGCCAAATATAAATACACCGCATTGTTAAGATGTCCACTTTTTTGACACATTCAGGTGGTTTAAATGATCGCTGATATATCTATGCTCAGGAAACTTGGCTTTCATCAGGCTTTTGAAAGCTTCCCATTTTGCACGTCTCTCTTCTGTGTTATGTTTGTACTCCTGTTCCCGTGTCAGGTAAGGTCGACTCAGCCAATATTCATTCTCTGCTTCAATTTCCAACCTTCGGATCATTGCTTGCTTCATTGAAAGGGTAACCGCTCTTGGTCGCCTGTATTTTCCAATCCATTGTTTTCCAGGAATTCTCTTTCGGAGTAATACTGTTGTTAAAAACATTATGCCTTAAAATATAGACAAAAATATAAAATACTCATTAGGGACAAAATTTAAAAAATTAACAAGAAAAATTAAAAATCTCCACATACTTACTCCACTGCCTTTTAGCTGGCTGTTTTGAAGTTCAGAACCTGATACTCACAACCAACCATTACGTACAGTAGACAGTACAATGACAGACATATTGGAAACTTAAGACCAGAAAAGGGAAACAGAAATCTTTATTTAGCCAAAGAGCTTACTCAGTTATCCTTAAATTGAGATTAAAGCATGTCCTCCATAAATTAATTATTAAAAATTCAGTCCCAGATACTATTAAACAAAGGATTCACTTCATTCACTCCTCCTTTAAATAGCTAACTGCGTTGTCAAAACTGGGAGTATTTCCAGGTCTATCTTCTAGATCCAGACCCGGCCTTTCCTCAGTATTAAGTTTTGAGCTACAGTCTCTCCACAAGCTTATTAGTATACAATTTCCTAGTCTTGTGTTTTAACTATGGGAAATCTGGTTTGTAGGGAAAAACAATATCCTTTATTAGACCAACTAGCGTATGTAGAAAGCATGAATACAGTTTCCAACACGATACACAGGTGTAACAAAGATGCATGAAAGGCCAAGCTACATTTAGATTTGACACACATGTTCTTCATTAACCTGTTAATTAGTCCTAAACATGCCTAACTTCTAGGTCTCTCATTACACAGTATTTTCATCAACAAGTCAGCCAGGCACTTTAACACAGCATAAACCAGCACTACTGCTGAGAAAAGCCATCCCACTATACCCCATTCCCATGTGCAATTGCATGCTGATGTTCCATTCTCTGATCCGGTTTAGAGATGAAGCTGTGGGGCTTCACAGGGGCATTGCTGCCTCAGTCTCTGGTTCCCCTCCCGGCAGGGGAAGGCAGAGCAGAGCTGCCCGCCTCCACGGCAGCGCCGGCTGCTCGCCCTCAGGCCTGCCGCCCGCTGCAGCCTCGACCGGGAGCGAAGCCGACGGGCGACGCGGCACAGCTGCCCACCGAGGCTCTCCAGGGCCGCAGGAGCCACCTGCACCGCTCGGCACTCGCCAGCTCCAGGCGGGTTTCGGCCCACGCGGCGGAGCGCTGCTGCCTGGGGAGAAGGATCCCTACCCGTTCCCCACCAGGGTTATCTCCCAGGGCCAGGCCAGCCCGAGCGAGACCGGAGCGAACCCACGAAGGGACACCCCGCGCTCGGGGCGAAGAAGCACTAATGAGAGGCCACAGCAGCGCTCCGAGCCCCGTCATTAACGGGCCCCTCCCCTCCGTCCTCACTCACCGCCTCCGGTAACAGCTCCAGCCCCGCGGCGGGACGCAAGATGGCGGCGGCGGGCGATCTGTCTCGCGAGAGTGAGTTCGCGAGAGCTCGCGGCGGGGGGGCGGGGCCTGGCGGCGCCAATGGGGCGCGCGCTGCACGCCGTTCGAAGCTGGTGGCGGGCGGTAACCGCCGTCCTCAGGCAGCGCGCGGCCCGGGCCGCCCGGCTCTGCTCTGCTCCCCTCCCCTCCCCTCCCCTCGCCTCCCCTCGCCTCAAGGTCCGTCCCAGCGCGCAGCGGCAGCCCCAGCTCTCGGGCAGCCGTTAGCGTTAGCGGCCGTTCGCGTGGTCTGGGGCTAGTCTTGGGGAACGGGGCTCGGGCGGCCCTCGCCGGGCGGTGCTGGTGCTGTCCCTTTGGCGCTGCCCTTCCCCGCGGGCGATGGAGGTGTCGAGGGTCTTCTTCGGTAAGCTGCGTGCCCTCACCGTCACTCTGGAGAAGGAGGTGAGGCAGCTTGAGCGCGCCCTACGCAGAGAGGACACGGGTAAGCGCAGGCCTCGCCTCGTCTGCTTCCTGGGGCGGCTGAGTCCGCTGGGGCCGGGGCTTCTCCCGCTCGTAGCCCTACTCCGGGGCTCCTGCTGGCGTGTCTGTCCCACCCGCAGGCAGCAAGACCCCGAGTCCGGAAGGCGATCTGGAGAGTTGCTCCCCATGCTCGTGGTGATGGGTGTCACAGCTGGGCGCTGGGGCTGATGGCTTTGCTGGGATAGCCCGGGGGCGGTCGTTCCTCGGGAGTCCTTGATTTGGGTTCCCGCCTGCCGTTGTGTCCCTGTGCTCCTCTGAGCATGCGGAGATGGGCCTTTGGTGGGCTGATGGCTCCGGGGATGGCCGTGGGAGTAGCTCCGCAGGGTATTATTTGGGCTCCCCCTCTTATCGTTGTATCTCTGAGCTCCTTTGTTGGGTGTATAGGTGATCTTTTATCATGGGGAAAAACGGTATGAACGGGGAATCACATTCTTGCTTTTACTTTTTTCATGGATTGAGACTGGAAAACGCATTTGCAGGGCTTGTTCGCTCTCTGCACAGATAGCTCAAGCTTCTAATTGGATTTATTGCTGTGCTATGTCTCGTCACATAGCAGATGTCCTCTTTTATACTATTTGCATTAACCTTGATTCCAGTGAAAGAAGTAATGACTGCTGCATGTGTAAGTGAACAATACTAACATCTGCCCACATGCAAATATAGGCGGAAGAATTAAGCTTTTTGTTGATGTATGTTTTTCAGTGGTGTATATATAACTTTTTTTTCAATTTTTATTATTATTTCAAGTTCAAGCTCTTTAGGGATAAAGATTTAGCATAAATAATCCTTGATAGCCCAGGGACCTACCTATTGTATCAACATCTGCTATGCATTAATTTTTACAGTATTAGCTGCAACAGTAAAATGGAAGCCTGTACAGTTTCTCTGTATAGTTTAACATACTGTGCAGATTGCAGTCATGCTGTGCAAGGTACCCGATGTGAACTAGTTTCTCTTTGTTTTTCTCTATCTTGACTCTCTTTCTCTAACATATGACTCCAACATAGGAGATTACGTTCTGATGTGGAATATATTTGCGTCCTAAAATACTAATACCCCTTTTTTTCTTTCCAAACTCTTTCATGTGAACATGCATATCAAAGATTATGAAGATGAATCTCCAGTAAGAGTCTTACATGACCTCCATTGTGAAATCAGAACTCTGAAGGTAACATCTTCACTCACTTCTTTCTTGAAAAATTGGGGTGGGGGGTATTCCATAAATTTGTGGTTCTATCTTGATCATTAAGTCACAATACAACTTTGTTAGTCAGCAGTTCTGACCCTTATTTTTATTCATTTATCTCTTAAGTCCTCATAATGGCTGTGGATATCAGGGTAGTGCCCAAAAACTTATGGGTGACTTAAAGTACATTTAGCAATGTTTATTAGTTTGCAATCACTGTTGTCGCTCGGATCACCAGGGGACAAAGGTAACAGGGAAGTTGTCACTGTGCCGAGGCGTAGGTATAGGGGAGAAGGATTCAGGAGCAGCAGCTCCCTACAGAAGAGGTATGTTTGTCTGTGTTCAATGACTAGCGCTTAGAATAAAGAAAATCTTCAAAGAAGTTTCAGTACCTTCAGCCATTCAGTTAAACTTGTGACGGATGTTCTTTATTTCTTTAATAGAAGTAGGAAAAATGGGCTATAGAAATGAGCAAGTGTAGAAATAATTGAGAGGTAAGCTAATACATAAACTTGAGGTTTACCATCTGCTCTGCACTAATTCTTTGTACATGGGGAGTAAGAATCCAAACTAATTGCCGTTATCTCATGTTTTCGTGGAGTAATAGCATATATTTTTGTTTGAGAGGTTACCAGTAAGTAGTTATCATACTGTGAACTGTCATCTTAGTTTAAGTTTTGTAAGTTTTCGTACACTCATGCCCTATATATTCCTGATATTTTGTAACCTAGTTTTCAGGTATAGATAAGACCTAAATTTGCTGCTTATCCTCATCTGAATTGAAGTTCAATACTTGTTTACACATGAATTGTTTTGAGAATAACTACCATGTGGTGATTTGAAAATCAATATTTCCACATTTCCCTCCCCCCCCCCTCCACCTCCAAAGGAAGATGTTAATGCCAGTCTTGGTAAGAGTTGTTCTGAAAAACAAGCAATTCATGACTTTATGAAGGCAACTGAAATATTGATGCAAAGAAATGCAGCAGATCTTGGAAAAATAAGAGAGCTGTTCCAGAAATATGGCTACAAACCACATGTCAAAGACTCTACAGGTAATATTTCTTGGCAATACAGTATGTGAAGACAAATGTAATTTTCTAAAATGTTTCTCTTTAGCTATGTGTAATTTCTATTAATTAAGAGACCAAGTACATCTATGTTATTTGCTTTATAATAATATCCAGAGGGTAAAAGATTCTGTTGTGATTGGTGCCATAAGAATAAACCAAAATACGAAAACTTAGAGTTAGATCTCCTGGCATGCTTTTAAGTTCGTGTGTGGGGTTTTTTCTCCAGTAATAGTTATATTCAGAAAACATGTTAGCAAACATGTTTTCATAACCCAGAGAATTATGCTGCTTCAGATTCTCATGCATGGGAAAGTATTGTAGATGCATCTAAATTAGTTCATATTTGTATGTGATGATTCCATTAACTTAAATCACCATAATAATAATGTGCTCCGTAGCACAAATGGGACAAGAGAAGCACGTACAGGGATTAGGTGACACGTGGCAATCTATGAAGCCGTAGTAGCTTGATCATTGGAGGGGGGGCAGATCCTTAATCCAGTCAGAAAGTGCACACACACCTGTTTGAAAAATCCAGATATGCCAAATGAGTTTAAAATACTACAACTGTCAGTACTACACATACCCCTTTTGGTATCAAGGGCCCAATCAATCTTCAAGAAGCCTTTGGTAGGGCAGGCCTTAACCTTCCCCTGAGCGTTATCCAGTCATTACACAGAACAAAATTGTGGTCGTGGACCATATTCACCTCCGAGTTAAGCTACTACAGCTGTTTTACAAAGATATGGCAGAAGGCTCTGATTTTATAGTACCTTCCTTCCTGTCCTCTTTTTGCCTTTCAAGAAGACTCCAAACAGAGCTACAAGTTTAATTTATTTTTTAGGATGTATTTTTAAGCTAAGTGTGTCTGAATATGTAATACCAATGCACATAAAAAGGTAATGCCTCTGCCATATTTTAAATAGCCTTTTCTCCCCCTCCCCCCCTGCTTCTTACGTCATGCATGTATTCACAAATATTTTGGGGTGTTTCAGCTTATCTAACTACAGAAATGTACAAATTACACGTTTGCTTATTTCTGCAGTGGAGTCTTCTTGTTATCTAAAAAGCTACCCTCTTTCATGAGTTTTTAACTGCTGCTTCATAACCTTTCTTCAATACTGTTTTTCTGGAGAATGACCATTCCAGTACTGTGTGCAGCCTTTGCTCTTTCCCCAAAAACATTTTCAGTTCTATACAAATTTTGTTTTCATTGTCATTTATGTTGTACATCTTTAATGAATTTCCACTCTTGCACTGAAATAAACAAATAAGTATATTTAAGATTAGCACCTCTTGCCTGCTCCATGCAGGGAGATGAATTCTATTAAAAATACACTTGTGTAAAAATCTTTCCATTTCTTTTTTCCTAGAAATAGTATTTACCAATAATGTGAAATTCAGTAACTGTGTGACCTATATTATAAATACAGCTTAGCCTAATATAAGCTTTTGATATCTGTTTTAGCTTCAGGTTCAGTGCTTTAAAATGAAAGAAGGAATCTAGTTTTTACACTAATAAATCAAAATTTTGAATTGGAGGGGGGAAGACCCAATTTATTTTATAAATTCTTAAAACAAAAACTTCTGATATAGTTGTGGTTTTTTTTTTAATTAAAAATTACTTTTCTCAAACAGAAGAGGAGGAAGACATTAACAGTGATTCGACGGTGTCTGTCCAGGATGAATCTGGTGAAGAAAAAGCAGATGATGCACCTCAACTTCCTACTTGTACTGAGAAGCCACTGGTGCCCAAAGACTCACTGCGTAACCCTCAGCTTTCTGATTTTGGTCTTTCACAATATGCTTTCTCCAGGCCTTGGAGTGCAGTGAAAGGACAACACGTGACAAATGCGTATCAAGAAAATTCAAAGAACAGGACTCCACTAAAAACAAAGACCCCCTGTATTTTGCCCAAAACACCAAAATGTATGCTAAAGATGGACGATTATGAGTGTGTAACACCAAAACTTGAACACTTTGGCATTAGTGAACATACCATGTGTATGAATGAAGATTATACAATGTCACTTATTCATAAAACTGCCCAGACGAGCAACAAGTGAGTAAATTACTTAAGTTCAGATTGTTTCTCTACTGAATTTTCTGTAGTTTCTTCTTGCTGTACTAATTTCTTGCTGCTATTGCCCTTCTCTTTTTCTTCAAGCAGGTGATATGTTATTATCTACTAGCTGGTTAGTCCTGTGTCTTTATTCAACTCTCTATGTGTCCTTTCACGTACCCTTTGCAGTGCCAAACGCTGCCATGAAACACATCTCTGATATACTCCTGCCCTTGACTGCACCACAATAACAATCTTGCATACACAATCTATTTACAAAGGGAAAATGCACAGTATATCTGTGATCTTTTGTTTTCGTTAATCTTGGATTTGGGTTTGAGGACATGTTGTCTGCAGTAGATATTACATAGCCAATTTAAAGGTTTCAAAAGCTTTAGGAATATAGACCCGGAAAAGCTTCTAAAGCATTCAGTAAAATGCCTCATTGTAGAAACAGTGTATTATCTCTTATGTTATCCAGCCCCAATTTACAGTTAGCTCTTTTTGCTCCAGTCTTCTGTTGAAAGGACATCTCCAGGTTTTCACTGTTCTAGTTAAAAGTAAAGAAAAGAATTTGCAGCATTGAGGGGTAGAAAACCTTGGCAGTAGAAGTATTCTTCTATACTTTAAAGTAATGTAAAGGTAGTTAGATCATGTTTTTATAGTTAATATTAGCAACACATTGAATTTTAAAAGCTGATAGTATTTAAAAGAAACTCACTGTTCTGCAGCTAAATATTTGGTATTTAGAGAAATTATTCAAAAAACAAGAACCATATTCAAAATAAGTTGTGGAAATAATCATTCGACTTTTTTTTAATCCCTGATATTTGCAATATAGGCACAGGTGTGAAGTTCTTCAGAACTTAAGTGACTTTGTCCCCCAGAGATCCAGATTACTGCAATGGTTAAATTTTGAGTGTGTTTTTGGTTTTGTTTTGGTTTTGGTTTTTTTGGGGGTTTTTTTGTTTTTGTTTTTTTTTTTTAATTTTAAGATTACTGGGGAGAAAAATGAAAGTGAAAATATACATTTTTCTTTTAAAATAGTTTTGGGATCTCTCCTTTTGAATAGGTATGTAAATACTATAATGTCTATAAAGCTTTATAGTATTGGAATTGTAGTAACAGGAAAACTGTTACTGAATCCTGAAAGATACGAATTCAAAAATCGTTCCCTCTCAAATAATATTTTGAAAATAGTTTCAGCTTATCGCACAATTTAAGTTCTTTTGATATCTATAACTTTTTGTGGTTTTGTACTACTTTTCGTATTTAATGAGAACTGGTTTAAAAAAAAATCACACTAGCAGTCTTCCATACCCCTAATGATAATATTAAAATTCTGCTGAGAATTAGTTACAGCATGATTGTTCTTTAACACATCATCATTATTAATGACCAAAACAGATGGATTAGTCACACACTAATTGTGACTAAAGTTAAAGCTGCATATGGATTCAGAATTAGTGGCATATATGAGAGGTCATGACATTAAGCCATTAGAGTTAAAATGCTGTTTAACTGTCTTTTAGCTTATTTGTTTCGTTTATTTTACAATATTAAGTTAGAATTAGCTTGCAGTTTGATCAGAAAGGTTGAAACAATTAAACAGCTTGTTACCTCAAAAAAAGCACTCATCTCACCTCTTAGTGAGAAGGATCAGCATGTTAAATGGGCAGAACACTAAGCCATCAAATTAAAAAAAAAAAAAAGTTAATGAAAGATATCCTCCCCCTCTCCCCCGATAATGCACCGAATCTCTTCCCTGAGGATCAGATAAGCAAAAAAACTAGTACAAATGGGCTAGCCTTATACCTGTAGTTTCCAGGTACAAAGACAGGTAATAATTCTGGATTTCTTGGAGGCAGCCGTGCCCTTTCATATTCCTTGCTTGTGCCAGCCAGGTCTTGCACCTAGCTGAAATCTGTCTAGCAGCTGTGCATTGTGTGAAAACCACTTTAAAAATTCACCTCAAAGTTCTCAAAAATATTTAGTAGACCTCAACTCCTCCAACTCTGTTTTCCAGGTTTTCAGTTTTGAAGCAGGTGAAAAGAACAATATACTTCGGTGCACCTACTACAAAACCAAAACCGAAAGTAATTACGGAAGAAAAGAAGGGGGGAAAAAAAAAGTGCCTGAACAGAAGTGTTCATTGTTATACTTACTCTTCTCCATTGTAAAAACTAAAAATCATATGGTTTCAGTTATCTACAATATTTCCAAGGCAAAACTGACTTGGAAAATTACCTTTTTTTTTTTAACTCAAAATTTGAGATTTGTTCATCTAAGTAAAACATACTGCCTCAAATGGATTTTTTTTTTTTTTTTTTTTTTTAGGCTTAGGCTTTTTGTAGGGAAGCTCTATATCTGGTTCTCATAGTTAAAATAACTCTCCAAACATTTAAAATAATTTGCTTATAGACACACTTTTGTGTAGAGTTTAGGTAAGCTTCCACTGTTTGTCTGGTATTTTCTTTAACTGCCTACACCCTTCTTCCACTAGAATATCTTGGATATGAAAAAAGAATTTTAAAAACTTCAGTTTCTAATTTTGTGGAATTGATAGTAAGTGGTTTTTCCCTCTGAAGTCAGCTAGTGATTAACATAGGTAATCTTATTCAAACTTGAAAATTTAATTAGAAGTCTTTTATTAAGAGCCAAAAATATTTCCTTTTGTTGTTTAGAATATTATAGGCAACAAGCAATTCAAAATAAAATGGACTGTACCCCTAACACAGAATTGATCATCTGGGACAAAGAAAATTGATCCTACGCTGAACACCTTTTTTTTTTTTGCTTGTTTGTTTCATTTTGAGGGGGGTTTTATGCCTTGGATTGAAATCTCAGTGTACTTGATTTGTGGATGGAATGAACGTTTGCATGCTACAAATTGCTGCAGTAGAATCCTAGATGAAAAATCTATGAAAAAATCATCTTTGAGGAAATTAATTTTTGACTTGCATGTTGATGAACAAATACTAGAAAAGTGATCAGGTTGACAGTATTCCGTTAATTGTGATTTCTTCATATTATGTGAGAGCTAATTGAGGGGTTTCATTTTCAGGTTGGTTAAAAATGATGATCATGAAGTGAATGTACCAGAAATGACATCCAGGGAAATCATGGTTACTCCTGGGTCAAAACCAAAAGTGACAACTGAGAATGGTAAGTTAAAAATAAATATACATACGCATTTTTTATAAAATGCTTGTGTAAATGCATTGTAAACACATGGTAAACTTTTAAACTGTGTTTCTTGTTAAATATATTTAATTCAGGCCCAGTCATTGTATGAGTACTAATGTCTACAAAATGAAATGTTGGTGGCTTCTGTGGGAAACTTTCTCACTTCAGTATAAATCTTTGCTCATTCCATCTAGAATTATGCAGAGGGATCCATCATTTTGTAACTGCAACTTACCCTTATTTGAAATAAAAATACTGTTTTGCAAACTTAGCCCTTTTTTTATGAGAATACCCATTAGATCTGTTTAAAGATAGGAAAGAAACTGCTTTGAAAGAGGCTAATGAGACAGTAACTTTCAAGAGTAGTGCTAAAACTTCTTTGAGAGGAGATGTAATATGTTCTCTTGAAAATGTACGAAGATCTTAGGACAAACACAGTAACAAATATATGAGAAGCTAAAGCAATGTTGATTTAAGTTGAGCTGTTTCAGTTATATTCAGTAGGGGGACTAGATTTTTTTTTTTTGCATTTGCTGCTTTTATGGAATTCTGTAATTTGGATGGTTCTTCATACTAAAAATATCAGCTAAAATGATACAGGTGTTTTAGAATATGCAAATCTATGAGAAGCTAATAGAAAACTAAACTGGGACACTGGAACTGATAATATATATATGTATATGTGTGTGTATGTATACATTTTTATTTTTATCCACCTATCCCCCCTGCAGCTGACTGGATGGCTTCTCCTATGATACTTGTGTTCTGTACTCCTGATGTGAAAATCGCTTCAGGAACAAATAGTACCATATTATCAAGGTCATCAAAGACAAATGAACTGCCTCTTCCCAGTCATACAGGAACACCACGTTTTCCAGATTTTGAAACAAGATGGCTAAAACCAGAAGCTAAGGTAGTAAATAGCGATTATGTACATTTTCACTCACTTTTTACCATAAGCAGTTTTTCAAATGTCCGTTTGAGTTTCTTTTCCAATACTATTTTTTCTTATGTCACTGTAGAAAAACTTTCTAATGGTAATTTTGTAAGAACATTTATTAAATACTTTACCTAAGATAAGTAAATTAACTGACGGCATTTAATACCTCTTTTGCAGCATGTAAAGCAAGGGGAAAAGATTGAGTCGGTGACAAAGAATGGTGCAACAAATAAACAATACATAGAAGATGGTGTTCCTTTTGCTATGAGCTCTGATGAGTATCTTAAACGTTTTGGAGACCCTTCTCCTCCCAAAATAAACCACTATGACCAGTTACTCAATACTCCTCCACCTCCAGAAATAACAAGGATACCAGATGATGTACTACAGGTTAGCTATTATACTTTTTTTTTCTGAATAGTTTCAATATCAAAATAGTAAAATTAAAAGGGCTTAGTTCTATCAAATTTTATTCTTCAAAAAGAAAAAGTTCTCTGCTGCTTAGTAAAAAACTGTAATCCTGTTTTGAGTTCTTAGATAATTGTTTTTATTACCTTTTAATGTTTCCTGTAGATTCTGTCCAAGTATAACCATAAAGTAGACTCTTCTAAAGCCACAGAAATGGAGACCAAGGCAGGAAATACTACAAGATATGAAAGTGATTTCACTGATTACTGCAACAAAGAGAACAGGTATGATTAAATTTTACAAATTTGGTTAAGTAATTTAATTTGAAGGAGCTATGAAGATGCTTTAACACATTTAGAAATTCATGCAGCTGCTTGCTTTTCAGCTACCAAAATAGCTCTCGTTGCTGTAACTAAGTAACTATTTGGCATGGTGTCTGACTGCTTTTATTGTAAAGAACAATTATTATAATTGAGTGTGTGTTTGAATCCTCTAAACTTTAAAAAAAAATAAATGAAGGTAGAGTTTTAGTGTTTTATCTGTAGGTATATTTTGCTTCGTAGCGATCAAAGCACTGGCTTTCTTCTGAGTAAATCTAGGAAATAAAACTAAGGTATTGGAGAAAACTATGTAAGTGACACGACCGATTTCGTGGTCATTTTGGCAAAGACAAAGTTCTTTGAAATGCAAACCCACCTTATGAACAATATGTGAGATGAAATTAGTCTACAATAAGTATGAGTAATCTTTGAACAGTGGAATAATAGCTTTAAAAAGAACTTGATCTATTTGAATAGAATGAAGTTTTTGTGACAACTTGATGAAGTGTAGATATTCCTGATTCAATGTAGTGTATATTACACTTGTTGATTATCTCTTAAACTTGGAGTCAGTACAGATTATTTAGGTAAGAGAACAACATACAACAACCCAGAATGAGACTGATAAAAGTAGGTATCTTAATATACTTGGAGTTGGAATCCATTTGAGTAATCAAATAGAGCAAAGCTCTTACTTTAGCTGACCCTTCTCTTGTTAAGATAATTAAAAAAAAAAAAAAAAAAGGTTTTCATGTTTGTCTTCTGTTAATTCAAAATATGATTGAGATAATAAGTTCCTGAACTCTTCTGGATATATTTGCAGAGGATATCCTGGGTTTTTCAAGCCAAACATCTGAAATCAAGCTGAAGACCATGTTAAGACTGTTTCACATTCATGGATCTTATCACTGAATCATAACAAGCTCAAAAAGCAAAAGAAAATACTGGTGGGAAGAAAGAGTCGTACAAAGGAAAAGCTTTTTTTAGTGGAGAAAGTTTGATATGGATAAACGTGTTTCAACTAATGATCTGTGCTTAATTTTTTATTGAGATTATTGGCAAAATATATTGAGGGTTTTTAAATATATATGCATGCTTCAAAGAGGACCTGAGTCGTGTACGAGGTATTACTTCAGTTGTTTCACCTGATTCTCATGTTTGTTGTGTATGCTTGCGCTTGCAGCATGCTATAGAGGAGTGTAGTTAGGTTGCAATAAAGGGAAAGTCCAGTATATTGCCCCAGAAAATGGGTATCTCTGTCTGGCTGTTCTGGTGACATCTTTTCAGGGCTGAGTTTGAAGTGTAGTACTTCAACAGTATTTGGTATCTTCAACAGAAACAAGTCTTTTATGTGAAGAGTAACTCCTGCTTTACTGTCTAAAGCACTTCTATGCTATTAGTCATTTTGGCAATACTGAGACATATCACACATACTGCTGCAGCAGGCTCTCTGTTACCTATCAGATGGACAGGTATTTCTCATGCTGCTGCTTCTTTCTTATAGTTTTCTTACATCAACATCGTATTAGGTGCTATAGGGCTAACTTCTGTAGCCCTAAGAGGTGACTCCGGCTCAAATATGAATTATTTGAAAATATATTGTGCAATTGGTACTGGTTATATGTATATCTTCAACTGCTGGAAAGATTTGCTGGCAGGCATGTAGGTGATTGCTTTTTCTCCTGTGCTGCTGCTGTGTGCATTCTGTAAGTGGTGGTGTCACTTCTAACCATGCACATCTATCCCTGTAGTAGCTGACCAAGCTTAAGTCCTCAGAGCTGTTGGGCACTTTTTTTTAATTAGGAGTTTTTTCTACCAGAGATTTTACGTTTGTCCACAAGAAATCCTTGTTTGGAGCCAGTTTGCTGTCTCCATTGTCAGCTATTGTATTCCTCTGAGTGACTCCAGGACTGCTCTTACTAGCTGTACGTGGTCTTCCTGCTGATGGCTAAAATGAGTGCAGGCATGCAACACATGAGAAGGGAGAGACTGTCCCAGGAGATGGGGAGAAGTGTATGCTTTTCTGAACACCGCTCCACATTTATTTTTTTTACGTTCCCAAGGTATGCAAACATATAGGGATGCCCAGAAGTATTTCTCCAGTTGCGTAGACAGACTTGTCCTGGGTAAAACCTAGCAAGTAAAGGTGCCTTTTTCCTGGTATTCCAGTCATTCTCCAGGATAAGCAAAATACATCAAGGTACATCAAATTAACTGGAGAAGCTGATTTTTCTACTAGTTCTGGCCTGAGCACACTGTCATTTTTCTGTGCTAGCTTCTGTTTAAAAATACGTGTGTATTATTATGTGTCAGTCTTTGAGCTTGATTAACACTTTTGAATACTGAATAAGTCTGTCTCAGATGCTTGGTGGCTGTTAGAGGTTACCTGTCTAGCCAAATGACAGAGACTAGCCAATTAGAGAATTTGATTTATTAAAGCAAGTGGCAAGTAAGCAAAACAGCGCTGGGCGGCCGGGGAGTCTCCTGCTCCG
>JASVER010000196.1:906830-919752 GCA_030449065.1 Oceanodroma leucorhoa | reverse complement strand
TCTGCGCTTGCGCATTGCAGTTTGGTGGTGGTCGTCGGGGGTCGTGGGGATGAAGGCAGGTAGTCTTCCTCGTTGTCCTTTTCATGACCTCTTGGTTTTGCRCCTGCGCAGTTTRGCCTAGTTAYATAACTCTTTCTTAATTGGACWTTTGACATTCTGGGGCTTGTTAAGCTACTTCTGGTTAACATCCCAACAGATAACAGGATACTGTGGAATTTCACACAAGCTTCTCGTATCCGCCTTGCTCACCCAGCAAATTATTTACAACCCCTTTATCACAGTTTGATGAACAAACAGTTCACAATTTATCACAGTGGCTGCTTGGAAAACTAATCATATGCTGCTGTAAAAGCACTTGTTCTGCCCAGCTCCTTCAGAGAGTGAAGGCCAGACCTGCTTCCAGCATCTTCACAGACTAAAACCACTTAATGGGCTGGATGCTAGTCATAGAATTTCACAGTCTTAAAAAGGTACAAAGTATTCTGCTGCAGAGCAAAGTCTTTCAGCCAACACTAAGCAGGGGGGGTTTCACAGCCTGCATTCTCCCTCCGCAGCACTTCATGGCTACTTTCTTGCCCTGAAGCAAGCCAGATATCTTGAGAGACTCCATTTAACATGAAATGGAACAAGCAGCACTACCGCCCTGCACCTTGCTGTATTCTCCCCCCATTCCCCTTCAACCAAGGAAATTCCCAAAAGGGCTTATAAATGTCTTTTCCCTAAATTTGAGAGCAACTCTGCTCTCCACTGTCCTTTCCTCCATTAGGGAACAGTACAGTTGTACTTAGCAGTGCTGGGGTTCTCATCGTAAGCCACTTGCATCATTTTTCTTGCCTAATAATGTTTTCTGCTACATTTCATAGCTGTTTCATTAACTAGTAAGAAAGGGATTCAATTAATATTTTGAGATACAAATTATCTTAAAGATGACAATTGAAGTCTTAAAATCTTCTGGTCTACTCAAGCTATTATGACATGATACTGGCATGAGACTTTTGGAATCTAGAAATGAAGTTTTACCAGTTAGTTTTGGTTTTCTTGCCTACAGTATTACCCTAATACAAGTAATATTGCTGTTTGTACTTATATTCTTCTTTATAGCAGGACCATTGCTCTGAGGTGGATATAATCAGAGCAGCAAAACAAAAACTAGTTTTAGTTTGTTGTGCTTTACCTTTGAAAACCTTTTAGGTTTCAGTAAGGCCTGAGCAGTAGTTTGAGATCAGGTGTGGGGGAGGAAAAAGTTGGCAGAAGCGAAAGCACAAGCAATGTTGGAAACTGATCTGTGTTCAAAATAAACTGGGGAGGGAGAGTTTTGTGGTTTGTTTTGTCTTTCTTTTCCCTACTCAGATGGGTTCTCTCAGGCAGATGGCTGTGTGGCCATCTGATAAACTGAGCAAGTTCACATGCTGGAACAACCAAGGATGTAGCCGTGGGGCTGCAGGAGGGTAAAACTCCATTTAAGCCAGTATTGCTGCTGAAGAAAGGCTTGTCCCGCTGCACACTAAAGTAATATAACGTGTCAGAGTGGGAATGATGCAAAAGAACTTAAAACAAAATTTATACGTTCGTTTGTTGTGGGCTGAATCTGACAACAGCATTGGCCTGTCAGAAAGTGCAGTTTGGATAAACAGTAGCAAATGCAGTAGTTCTGTAAGGGATAGTCATCACCTGAAAATAGGCAAAATTAACTGACAGTATGGTTCTGTATTGTGCTTAATTTAATTTAACTGGGGGCTGCTTCCACTAGAGGCTGTTTCACCAATTCTCTCGCATAGAATCTAAGGGTTGTGCAGTTTTATGATGGATTCCTTCCATTTGCCAAGCCACTGGAAGGCTAATTAATTTTATTTTCTCTTCTAGTTTGTCCTCCCCAACAGTAATCTCAAACTCGGCTTCTGCCTGTGTGAGCGCTAGATCAGATGTAAGGGAAGGGTGAGAATGGGATCACATCTTCTAGCAGTAGCCTGCAGTCAGAAAAGATTGAACCCAGCTCAAAATTGCACTTCAGTATTTAGGGACATCTGAGAAGCAACCAAAAAAGCATAGCCTTTAGTTTTCCTTCATTTGCTGTGGTTCCTAATCTTTTTTTCTTTTTTTTTTTTTTTAAAGTATATAAGATGTGTCAGCTAACAGAAGCTTTTCTCCGTAATCCCATTTGTTGTCAAAGGAGTGTCTCGATTGTTCTGCCTAGGAAGCCCCTTCAGGTGGTCAGTGCTTTCTTATCTTGGAAATATTTTGCCTGAGGTTAAATACAAATACAGATCTTGCAGTGAAATGAAACTTCCCAGATGGTTGTCCGATGGATAAATGACAAGGATTGCTTTTAGTGCCTCCTGTTGTGCTTTTATTGATGTTTTTATAAATCACTGGAGCAATAACTGGAGTCCAGGCTTCCTTGGTTATTTAAAGCATCATGGATGCTTTAAATTTTCTGTAAGATGTGATATTTGCTTTGTTCCCTGTTGTCATTATTCAGATGTTCCAGTACATGTGGTGGTTGCATGTGCTCCATCAACAGCTGGAGCTGATGTTGGAGCTGCCTTGTATTTTGGGGAGTACCTTGTTTCCCCATGGGACAGTAATACAGAGATTGTAGCATTTATAAGGAGCAATGACAACATCCAGTGGCCGTGCTATGGAATCACATGTACATTAGTCCACAGGAATACAACTTTCTACCAGGAAGACATCAGTCGATGCTGGCTATATTATCTAGCAGTTTAAACATGAAACCTCATGCTGTTCTTACAGTAATACCTGCTTTTACAAAGGGGCAGTTGACATCATGGTAGGAAGCTGACCAGGTCCGTGAATTTCTTTGATCTTGTCTAATTCAAGTTGAAGAGTTTTAAAAAAAAAAAATAGCATAAATGTGCACACGCAGAAAATGGTCCACTGAAGAAGATGCTCTGCTACATCGGCGTTTCTCCTGGGGAGAGACCAAGCAAAGGATAGTTTGCAGAATACCCAGCAGGAAGGTGTTCAAATACTTTCATAATTTTTGGCATAATGTGTTCCTGGTTTAAAGCCCTGCGGTTACGCTCCCTAACGATTGCTTACGCCATTGTTGTAAGCCAATCTAAGGCCTTGCTGCATGGTCCTGCCTTTCCTCTCCCCCAGCTGCAGGTCCCACGCCCTCAGTTGTGTCACTGCAGTTGCAGCACACAGGAAGCCATTCCTGCTTGCCCAGCCACCAGGAACTAATTGTTGTTTTCCAAGGTTAAATTATTCATGGACTCTGCGTGCTGACCCAGATCACTGCTCACCTGCTGCCCAGGCACTGACGGGTGCTGGGGCAAGAGAAGGGAGGGGGTGGGGGCGGTGGGAGCCAGGACATCTTCCTTCACTGGCAGTTTAAGCTGCTCGGGGAATCGTGTCCTGGCTGGCTGGCTGCTTTGGTAAGGTTTCCTGAGGCTGCTGTTCCGTGAGCGCTGAAGCAATTCCTCTTCTTCACCCCACCACCCATCACCCCTTCCCCCTCCCTGGGACAACTGTGGGGGTGGTTGTGCGTGAATTAGACTCGCGGAGACACGGCTACTACGACAAACCTCACCCTTGAAGAGGGTCCTATAGAATCATTAAGGTTGGAAAAGACCTTTAAGATCATCGAGTCCAACCGTCAACCCAGTACCCATGCCCACTAAACCATGTTCCGAAGCACCACATCCACACATTTTTTGAACGCCTCCAGTGATGGTGACTCCACCGCTTCCCTGGGCAGCCTGTTTCAATAGGTTCTATAGGTGCTGTTCTATAGGTGCATGGTGGTGTTCCTTCCTGGCCATGTAGGCTGCTGTGATGCGGTGCTGGTGGGACCGTATTTCAAACCTTTAGTACTTTTAAATGCATGTGCTTCCCTTCTCCCTTTCAAGTACAAGCCTCCTGCTTTCCAGTTCGGTTCCTAAAGCAAAGGAGTGCAGCATGCTTCCCAGCTGAGCAGGCAGGTAGCGAGGGGTGTTGGTGCAGGACTACTGCGTGCCTGCTGCTTGTTCTCCAAATGCCCTACCTGGAACCACTGTTGGGGCTCTCCCCTCTTGTCCTCTGAAGCCTGGGGTTTGTGCTTCATGGCTTTCAGCCAAAAGACCTCAGCAGAAGACTAGAAGGAAAAGGGTCAGCTATGCTGGCTCCTATCTCTTGTTCAGCAATGGAGTGCTGGGAGGTCTTCTGCATCTCCCAAATGTACACTGAGGACTCAAGAAAATGAATACTCGGGTTCAAACAGCATACACGGTGTGGTTGTCGGCACAGTTTCAGGCCCCTGTTAAAGACTCCCAAGTCTCTTCAAGCTTGACGACACTAACTCATGTTTTTCTGCATGCCTGAAGCACAGGGTGGGGAATTCATGCCTCAGCCAGCGCTAAGAGGAGCTCAGCCAGAGGTGCCCTTGAAGCTGTCACTTGCAGCAGTCACTGGATTTTCTTGCTGAGTGTTGAAGAGGTCAAGTGAGGTTTTGGGCCAGGATGTCTGTACTTAAGCCTGTCAGTTCTGTGAGACTGGAAATACCCCAGGGAGGGTCCCGAACACCCCGGCACCTCTGAACCCAGCCCTTAGCCATTTTTTATCTCCAGCACCTTGCCCTGGTATGCCAGCCAGGCATTCCCCCTCATCGCCGACAGGTCTTTGTGGCCAGGCACAGCACCAGCTGGTCACAACACGACATGGGTGTTTTACAATTCACATTCCTCAGGGTTCTGTCAGAGGAACTGATGCTTTTTTTTTTTAATCCAGCTGATGTGCTGTAATGTCTAGACAAAAGGACTGAGCCAAGAGCAGCGGGTAATTGGATCGCTTTGGCGTTGGCAGTTTGTGTCTTGCTGTCGCATTACTTACAGCGCTGTTCTTTGAACACAACCATAGCTGCTGTCATTCATTTGTTCTGACACAACAGGGTTTCTGAGACCTTCTCATTTTTCCATGCTTTCCATAGCAAGAGCAAGAACTTGCTGATAATGCTTGATGTTTTCCTGCTGCATCACAACTGTTTCTGCTTTTGACCAGAGCTGTAAAGCAAAACTTAAGCCTCCACAACTGCTCCATGTTAAATGAAAGCCTGGCTAACGATTAACAGCAGCAGCAATATTTATGTAAGGTGTAACAAGGTAATGGTGGGGGGATTTCTTGGTGTGAAAAAAAAAAAAATAGCATTTTTGATACACCTTTTTTTATTTATTAAATTGAAAAAAAAGCATTGGTTTAGGTGGATAAAATGAGGAAAAATATTTAGTTCTAAGAACAAAGTTTGCTTGGGGAAGCAGAGCAGAGTGTCCTTCAAGACAACCCAAACCTGGACAGGCAGGAAAGGCACACCAGAAGGAACACAGAAACATGAAGCCGCACCTATGGGAGCAGAGCAGCCTGTGGTAGCCGCTACTGAGGGTAAATTTGCCTCGGTTTTGTAGCTGGGCCCATTTGACTGTGCTGCACCCCACAGGCGGGGCGCGGGCTGCTTCTCCTGGCCCTGCTGGGGAGCCCGGAAGGGCTGGGGACCACAGAGGCTGGAGACCTGCATGAGTGGCCCAGGTGTTTGTCACCAGTTAAAGGCAGAGAAAACCCGAGCCCCTCTGGGGAAGGACAGAGGTGCCTGGAGGGACACCTGCAAGGGGCAGGGGTAGGTGTGGTCTCCCTGGAGGGGTCGGGGCAGGAGGCAAGAGCTGCCTGCCAGCTGCGGTGCTGCACGTGCGGTCTACCTCTAAGATATGACAAAGTCAGGAAACCTTTTTTTGAAAACTCTCATCCTAGCTCTTCGCCGTATGCAGCTGGGAGCTAAAAAGAGCTTTGGAGAGGCGGTTGGTGGTGAAAGTGCAGACATGAAACTGAGTTGTGTCTGTTAGGGCTTTAAGCATCCGAAAAGAAAAGGGAAAAACCCATCTCGTACAGCTCTCCTGATGAGGGACAAAAATTCTTCATTAAATTGCTGCATACAAAGCAAGTCCTGTGGATTGACAGATCTGGATGTAGTGTTGTGTACACCACTTCACTTCCTAAGCCTATGGGATTGCTCACTGTTGTTCAGTTTTGAGACCATGTTTTAATTTCCCCAAACCACAGTGCTGTACATATTTTGCTCTTTTTAGGGACTGACATCCTTCCTCAGCTTTTATAGTAGCTTCGAAAGAGAGACACACAACCTCGTTACTGTGAGTAAATTCCCTCCCGTGCAGTAGAAGCTCAGCAGGTGACAACTTTCACTTACCACTCCACCTCTTGCAACATCTGGATGGTTGTACCCTGGTGCTGTCTGCTTTCACAGCTGCTTGCTGTATCCCGATGTCTGAGTTCAAAACTGCTGCTGTTGGCCTTGATTGTGCATTTGATGTAGGAATGGTGGGATTTTTGATGTAGGAAGGCCCTAACCCTAACTGCACTGATCTCTCAGGTGTCTTTTCCCATAAAAACAGGTAGAGAAAGTTGAACTCTCTTCAATTCTTCATTACCTTTCTGTGTGAAGTGCAAGTGTTTGAGGACAAATCTCTCTCTCAAGAGGTGTTTAGCCTGAAGCAGCTGGGGAGGAGGTCAGCTGAGGTTTATACTTCCATGGCAGCCTTGTGAAGGTGAACTCCACACCTAAGCAGTCAAGCTGAAGTATTTGCTACTGAAGGCAGGCAGTTCTGCATGTTCATTTCCGGATGGTTTTGCTTCATGGGCCACTAAACATAAAGCCAGTAGGTGGTTCCTCTTTTTCTCTGAAGTGTGTGAAGAGCTGGGCAGGCACAAGCCCTCACTGAGCCACATCTCCCATTCCAGCAGCAAAGCCAAGCCACCTCCCAGAGCAGCTGAGTCGCAGACATGGGCTTGCTGCTGTTGCATTATATATTGACTACATTTAATTTTGAGAATTATCCTTAGACACAATTAAAGCAAAAACCAGGACACAAAAATGAGGAAACGCCCATATTCCTGTGTACCTCTAATGGCAGGTCTGTCCTTGCCTTTGGTGGGAGGCTGTGCAATTCTGTAATTACATGCTGGTTACTGCAGGACTCACCTCACT
Organism: Oceanodroma leucorhoa; assembly: GCA_030449065.1. Classification (NCBI taxonomy): domain Eukaryota; kingdom Metazoa; phylum Chordata; class Aves; order Procellariiformes; genus Oceanodroma; species Oceanodroma leucorhoa. Next base: position 912,758 of record JASVER010000196.1, on the reverse strand, counting down.
CATTTTGCAGCATAGATGATGCCCTGTGGCAAGCAGGCCACTTACCAGTGGTCTTCACTTTTCTGTCTGCCCAGCTTTATCAGGTGCCAAAAACCAGATGGCTGGTCTGCTGGCCACGACCCAGCACGCAGGCAGCAGGGGTCTCAAGCCTGACCAAACCTGCCCCTGGTGACACAGAAGTCACTGAGCTATTACAACATGTGGGCTCCTCAGAGCAGCAGTATCATGGAGAGCCTCCCCCTCGCACCAGAGGCGAATGCCTTCACCCTGGCTAAACATCCCACCCATCCCACCTCTGGCCACACTAGACCAGCTCCATTGCCACTTCCAGGCTCACAGTCCTTTATAAAGCAGCATTTATACTGTCTTTTTTTGAGCTGTCTTTAAAAAAAATGGTGGGGAGCACTTTTCAACCTCTTCAGTCTTAGGGGAAAAAAGGGACTCAGATGCAGGTAATTCTGCAAATGAGGGTCATTCATGAAGGCTGAAATTGCAACTCCCTAATTTAGAAGCCAGAGAAGAGGACAGAAGAGGGTGAACCATGGCCAGAACTGAACCTAAAATCCCTCAGGCTATACTGCACCAAGGGACTCCTGAGAGGAGAAAAAAAAAAAAAAAAAATATATATATATGTAAAAATCACAGCTCATGAAAGAAGGCATGCCTTGTCCTGAGCAGACGGGAACACTTACTTCAGTCTTAGACTCTGCTCTGCTAAGGCCTTAAGTGAGGAAGGTGAAGGCCCTAAGGAGCAGCTACAGCTTCTACTTCCGCTCTTGCCTTTCTCTCAGCACACACAACGTGCAGAAAACAAGCGCCTGGCTCTGTCCAGACCAGCTGGATGCTCAGGTGGCAAAGGCACACAGCCCGGGGGCAGCCCACGCATGCTGTAAGACCGGAGGCACCTGCGTGTCTCAAGATCTCCCCCTGCAGTGACAGAAGAAACCGGCAAGCACTGAGCTTTGGGAAGCCACAGGCCCCATCCTCCAGTGTTGCACTGATTGGCCAGGAGATGCATCACCCCTTCTTCCTCCCGCTCCTTAGGAAGGTACCAGGCAACATCAGCTGCTTCCCAGAAAGCAGCGTCCATCACACAGACCAGCCTTCCAGTTTCCCCATGGACAACTGAGACCCCTTAGCTATCCCTTCCTCTATTTTGAGATTCTGGAAGCTGGCTACTAGACACTCCACAACCACCTCTAACTTTTAACACAGAACAGCCTTGAACCTTGATACCTCACGGCTCCCCGGCTTTGCCCTGACACCCAAGGGTTACAGCAAATTGAGAAACTGGTGCTCAGTACAAGCTGCAAGTATTTGTGAAAAGTCATCTTACTGAGGGCTAAGCAGCACGATTTACCTGGCTCAGACTGGCCAGTATAGAGTCCAAAATCGTGTATATTCATTAGATGAGGATAACTAAGGGAAAGAGGCTACAGTATTCACCTTCCTTAGAGTTCTGGAAGCCAAAATTGGGTGTTTTCCTCTTGGTCAGTGTATGCTGACGATACATTGCTTGTGGTCAACAGCCCAGGAGATCTAGGTATGCAAGCAAGCTGCCTCCACCCCACAGGTTCGCTTGGCCAAGAACCCAGTGGTCAGGGTCAGGACTCCCACACGTACTGCTGGAGTGCAGACTTGCTGCCCCACCTCTGCTCGGTTCACCCGAGCTGCCGGCAAGAGCACCTCTGGGCAGGGCACCCGCCATTACATTGTCATTAGGAAATAGTTCTGTGTGCTCCTTAGTCAACCTCGATCTGAAAACACTGCATTTCTTCTGGCCAGGTCTCTGCAGATACCCCCATCTTCTAAGACAGTGGTCTGCAAAGTGGGGTGCACAAGACAATCCAAAGACAATCTCCGAAGTGGTACACATGCAAGTGGGGTGCAGGAACAAAATATTTTTTGTACCATTAACAAACACCATTTTTAAATATTTTTTTAAAGTATTTCACCTTTTTTCATTTCTATTTTTGTGTAGTTTTAAAATGCACATAATATACTAGTCCAGTAGTAGATGTATATAAACAATTTTGGGGGCACACACTCAAAAAATTTTTTACTGATAGGGGTGTGTGATCAAAAAAAGTTCGGAGAGCACTGTTCTAAGAAAAGCAAGACCTTCACAGACAGCTTTATACCTTCCATTTCTGAAGGAGCTGGTGTCTTCAAAACTCAAGTAAGGCTGATGTGCAGGTGTGCTGAACCAAATCTTCCTGGGCTAAATTCAGCAGCTCCTCAGTATCCTGGGATATACTGGTGTCACCAAGACCACTCCCAATCCACGGCCTGGCATCATCTGCACAAGACGGAGCAGCCCCTGGAAGCCGTAGAGGCCTGCCCTCGCTATCCTGCAGCACAGGCAGCCTTACACAGCTCTGACTTTCCCTGTCAGTGTATCTGCATCAACAGGGGAGCGTAACACTGACTTTGCCTGCCTTCGACCACACCACTCACATGCTCATCCTCCAAAATCCAGCCAGCAGTGGTTTAAGAAATCCTCCTGCACAAGGAATCCCCATTAGGCCACCTACCTCTACCCGACAAGCACAAAAGTTACCAGGTAAGGGTTTTGGCCCTCCTTTCAATTTCAGCTTCTGCTTAAAAGCCAACTTCCAAATTTCTCTGCCAAAATCCACTTTAAAAAACAAAACAAGCCATCACCACATTATCAGAAGATTACTAACATCAATCTTTATTCCAAACAAGACAGAACTACAGAACACCTGTAATCCTTCTGGTCGTATTTTATGGAAATCTTGAAACACTGGACATGCCGACTTACTGTTCAAGCTGTAACAATCAGGGGTAGGACGATGGCACTGCTAAAGATAAGTGTTTCTTCTAAACAAGTAAACTAAAAGTTAAGGTTTAAAAGTTAACTTTCATTTCTGATGCTTAGCTTTGTCTTTAGGTGTTCTTGCTTAGCAACAAAAGCAAAAAAAAAAGCCTCCTTTAGAACAGCAAGTAGGAATAAACAGAAGATGTCACCATACAAAGAAGCAATAGTTTAGTACGGTCTCATGCGGCTTGATGGGGGTGGTGCACGATTTGGAGGAGTAATTGCTATATCCAAGTAGTCTCCTATCTGGAATTTCTGAGACTGCAGTGTCATGGAATCATCCGTGCCCTTCCTGCCCGACATGGTGCTGCCGATCTCCTTCACCCTGCACGCAGGAAAGAAAAGGCAAGGTAGTTATCAGAGGCAAGTCTCTCTAGATGTCCAAATCAGGAACTGTATCGGCTCACGACAACCTTCCCCTGCCATCCTCTGCACTGTACGCAGGATTTAGCATTTAGCTACGTACACAGGATGCTGGGTTTTTTCTCCCTCTGGCACCAGGTGCACCAAGAAAAGCTATACCAAATCCTCTTTCTGATGGGGCAAAGGGATGGAGGAACCTCCCACCGTTTCAAGTTAAATACTAGAGAGAACCCCTTGCCCCCTTCCATACACACACAGAACAAGACCCCACAGATTATACAGCAGGATATATCCACTGGCTGCTGACAAAGGTTAGCTCATACAGTTTTGGAAGACTGATACCTGCAACAAGATCACTGCTAAAACTCAAATGCATTCTCAGATACAAGACCTACCACGCCTCGTATCACCAGAAACAAAGCTTCATCTCAAGCTGCAGGTCTGTGTTCTGGTTGGTTGCTGATACAGCAACCAAAGCCTTCAAGCACACAGGTTCATTGTTTTGGGAACACATTAGCAACGATGGCCACCAAGCAAAATGTAGAGTTTGCAGTGGTCCTCATGCAGTCTGTTATCAAGACTTTAGAAATTTGATTTGTGGGTTCTGAACTTTAAAATCAGTGTTAATGAAAAATAATTCACTGCTCCGGTGCCTGAAGTCTTCTATTAACCCAGAGAAGAAATGCCATTTACCTATATCCGGGCCTCTTGAGATCTGTAAAAACAATTGCAAAATTGAAGTGCGTGCCCTTCTTCCGTGCTTCTGGGTAGACTTCTTTCACTAAGCTGGTCAGCTCTTTCAGAGTTGCGTCCATCCTAGATTAAACAAACAAACCAAAGTGGTTCACGTTCTCAAAAGCAACAACAATGAAAAAAGCTTCCCAAACCCCCGTTTAAGGTGGAATCAATATATTGCTACAACTTAACCATACCTTTCCTTGGCTTTGCATACTTTCTGTTGATACCTGAACATGATTAAGATCTTACTTTTTGGCTACATAGTGAGCCATTGATTTCACAACTACATGGCACTGGAAACAATACATTTTGGTCTAACGATCAAGTGACAAGAAGCTGCTCTTGTTATTGACTGTAACACCTGGGAGAATTCACCACTTACTGTACACTGGAGGCAACATGGTCTAGTGCCAATGTGGTTCTACCTGTAGTAGCTTCTAATTTACTGTGATATTAGACAAGTCTCTTCACCTCTGTGTACATTTCAACATGTGCTTTTCCATGTCTCCCAAAAGAGTTACTATTTAAACAGCAGGGAACTTCTTTTTAAAATGCATGAATGCATTTTTACAATGAACACTAAGTGTTTCCTCACCTAAGTTGGTGTCTATGTTAAAATAGCTTCTTGAATACTAGAGAAAATGTAGGAATAAAAGAAAAAAAAAATCATGAATAGTTTTCCATTTCCATCAAGATTTCCATTTCTGCCCTAACAGGCAGTACTCCTCCTTTTCCCAGCATTTAACTAGACCAGGGCTAAAGCTCATGTCTAGAATTTCAAGAACAAAAGGACTCAATCATCACAACTAAAGTGGCTCTAATTATACAGACTGTACACTCACTCCAAGCTTCAAGCAACCAAGGAGCAGTGTGTTGACAGACAATGCCCATTCTGACTTCTGCAGATGGCAAACAGCTCAGACACCATCAATAGCCTCCACTGAGTCCATAAATCCCATTAAGAAGTAAATTAGAACTGCATGCTAGCCACAAAAATGGATTTATTTGACCATACGACATAGAAGTTATAACCCTAGCAGACACCTTGAAGGAAAAATAAGATTTAAAAAGCAGCATAATTCACTTTCAAAAACATTCCTCAAAATACTATAAACAAAAACTAACATGTTTGCAACGCAGACTAAAGCAGTTCTCCAAACTAAATCTGAAAGCAATAAAAAGCAGCTCTCCGTTAAAGCGCTGCTACCTGACCAGACAAAAAGAAACACATTACTCCATCCTCAAGAGGCTTGGACTTAAAGCCAACACACCGCTCACACAACAGTTCAAGCCTTCTAGGATAACTACTTCTGCTGAAAAAACAGGGCTGTTGGAACAAAGTTTAAGCATTAGTTAAAGGAGAAACTCTGCGTTGAACAGATTCGTTGTGATAACCAAAGATACACCACAACACAAGCCTCTGATCACGTGCATCAATAACTGGGCAACTCGGCCACAATAAGTTTCAGTGTGGTGCACAATCAGCACTTAGCTAAAGTGCTGATGGTGGCTTCCATGGATGCCACCTCTAAGTTGCCACGGCCGTAAGCAGAACCGCTGTATTTCACTGGCAGCTGCCACCCCAGCAGAGTACACAACGGCCCCCATGAAAACTTCCCCGCGTTTCGTGCTGTAAACAAGGCCTATCGAACTCCCCGCTGCAGCCGAGCATCAGACAGGCAGTTCAAGCCAAGCAAGGTCCCCGACACCGCTGGGAGCCCCCGTCCGCAGGGCCCCGCTCGCCTCCGCGCCCGAGGGCCGGGCGGAGGGCCCGGGCCGCCGCCACACACTCACCAGGTGTAGATCTGCAGCTCGCTGGAGGGCACGTTGCCGCGGGAGAACTCATCCATGCGGTGGTGCCGCCCGTTGTTGGTGGTGAAGACGCGAAGCAGCAGCGGGCATGTCTAAGGGACGGGGCGAGGCGAGGATGAGGGGCCACTCGCCACCCCCCGCCATCGTCAACCGCCCCCCTTCTTCCTCCTCCT